>RCAB01000068.1:0-204447 GCA_003640385.1 Setaria digitata | reverse complement strand
TGCTTTCGAGAAATTTCTCATCTATTCAGACTCTTGATGACAAAAGTCGCTATTGTGCCATCTGAAGTCGACTTCCACCAGATTCTCTTACAGGTTTTCCAGCTGTGTTCATTGTCTTCAGTGCATAAACATTTCCAATCGACACGTCCAAAACTAATTTTCAGTTAGTTTTCTTTCATTTGGATGATTGCAAGAATCCATTTCTCTTTCAGTTTGCTCCACAACTCAACACGCTCATCTACGTCTACGTTTACGTGTTAATTGAAAGAAGAATTTTGTTGTTGCTACGTCGAAAGTCTCCTTCGTATTTAACCCGACGAGTTAAGCATTCGTAATAATCAGACTGAATATTCTATTCTCTGTCACCTCTTACCTGTTGAACATTTCTTTTTCAGATGATATAATATCATGATCATGACAAAACGATCGTATCAATAACCGTTCATTTTGTCCGTGAAATTTCGTTAAATTAGAGATATTTTAGTTCTTAGTTGATCTTTTCTCAATTCCAAATTTTTACTTGTTTGATAATACTGTTCACACCAATTTTTTTTGCAATAATTTCTTCACTGATGTGGTCACATAAAGCGTTCATATCATTTTATCTAAGTTTTAAGGTCTAAATTTTCCTTATTTGCTTAGCCCTTATTAAGGAAAACTACATTGAGACTTCCAACTTCTTGTAATTCTCAAAATTTCTCATCAATTTATATTAAACGGATTTATTTAATATTCTCTAGGATTAATTATCGAGTATCCTTCAAATGATCTCGCACACTGTTAGGAAAAGACTTAATCTACAAAGGCAGCATTGTTCAAGTTGTTTTTGAGATTATTCTAATGTAGAAAGAAAACTTCAACGAATCACTTTACATCTCTCCAGGTGTCCATAGCATTCCTTCTGTTCAGATAGTAAGAAGAAACTTACTCTAAAGCGTGATCCATTCATCTGCTTACCCTTCTTAAGATCGGATTGGAATTGCTGTTTGGATGGTTTAGTGGTTGGTGCTGCTGAACGAAACGAAACACGATGATCGTATTTGGTTTCAGTGAAAATTCCTTCTAGAACAAGTAATGTCTTAGAAAGTTTGATAGCAGATGGATGGTAGACATTTTCATGCACTTCAAGTCATTAATATTTCGACCAAAAAAAAAAAAGAAAAAATCAAATTCCGTCGTTTTTATCATTAAAATAACTAAACTTCGTAGATAACTAATACGCTGGATGAAGTTTAAAAAAATAATTTAACAGAGGAAATGAGACAGTACAATACAGTAATTAAGTGTCAACAGTTCTAACCCAATATCTGACTAATTAAAATCAACAACGAATAAAGGATAAAATCTGATAACAGTGGTTCCAGTTTTTTCTACACAAAATATAGTTTTTGAAAATCAAAAAATATTCCGATCGCAATGATCTAAAATTTCAAATTGGAAATGGGAACACTGGAAGTGTGATGAGATCAGGCAGCTAGTATATTTTAGCATTGCAAATGAATTTTTTCGAATGCAAAAGTTTCTAATCTTATCATCATATCTGGAATGATCTAACGACCAGTTCACTTCAAGAAAAATTTCCCTTTAAATTCTTTCTGAATGCACTAAGAAATTGACAAACTGTTAGTGCATTTAATAAAGATGCCTCAAATTCTGTCACCTTGTAAAGACAGCAAGACTAGACTAAATATATTTTAAGAGAGAAGATAGAAGTAGAAAGCGGAATTAGTGCTGAAAGCTTGCTTACTTTTTTCCTTAGAATTGAAATCTTCATCGGATGATGAATCCGACGATTCCATACTCGTTGATTCTTTCCGCCTAAAAAATGAAATTCGATTCAGTAAACAATGAAATAAAAAATCAGCAATGAGGTTAAAACTGGCCTGTGAGGAAATTGTCAACCGGCAACATCAGCAGAAATTTTGATTCAAATTTTTTGAAGCATTAACTTACACCATCTGACAAAAAAAATGAACACATCCATAAAATTTCAGATTTCGCCTTGAATCCACTTTCTTTGAATTGCTTCAAAATTAGGGCTAAAACCTGACCGAACTTAAAAGTTGAGTTGCAGTTAAGGTAAAATAGTCACTACTTATTTTTAAATCTAGCAGGTACGGTTAGGAATGCAGTCCTTTTCGATCTGCATTTTAGATATTAGCTAAATTTTCCATCGAAAAACGACCAATTTCATGTAGCAATGAACAAGCATTCATTAACGTTCCAGGTTAATTGAAAAGAGTTCAAATACAATAAACCATTAATTGAAAATAAAAAAGAGCAGAAGATATTCACATTTTGAAACCATCCTTTTTTGTCCCGTAAACACAGGATCGACAACAGCTTCATCTATTTTGAGCTAACAGATTTTTTCTCGACCTTTACCTCGCACTTCTTGTCACTTCACAAATGAACTAGTGGAAGAGGTAACTACTTGACATACCTCTTGTCGATGATCGAAAAGCGTCCTTCCGTGCTTGCATATTTGCAATTGGACAAAAGTGTTTCCTGCTGGGCGGTTTGCGTATCGGGACGTTTCCAACGTGGAATGATAAGGCGTGACGTAGAGCTGCTGAAGAAGTTCATCCGTTCACTGTAATGAACTTGAATTCTTCAATCTTTATTAGAAGCATAGATAATGAAGCTGCTTGTCATTCCTTTTTTCAAGAACATTCATTAAATGACGATTGAATTTTTAAGAAGTGGAAATAATTAGTAAATGAGTGTGGAGAATAAGGAATAGGCATTTTTAGACGACTATCTTATGTAAATTAAAAGAATTCAATAAAAAAAAGACGGCTAATTAATCGAGCTTCAGAAACACTTTGGATTTATAGCTTTGTACGACAAATAATTCATGCAACGTCTTCGGAAGCCGATTAAAATGAATAAAACGAATTTAAGCCTATTTAATTTAAAACATTTGCTTCAGATAAATCATCAAATAATGGAAGAATTCAAAATGATTTAGGGAAGAAAGTGTTCGAAATTCAAAACTGCTCAGTTCAAATGACGAGAAGATGTAGAAAACATCAGTGCATGAATGAATATACTGCACAGTGATGACTTGAATAAGTTTCTAAATAAATGAGAAAAAATTTTGCTCTTCTTTGGTAACAAAAGACATTTCTAGTTCTTCTATATTCAAAAAATACACGAAGACTGATTAAATACAATGATAGTGAGTAAACAAAGAGGAGATTAGGAATTTTTGATGTTACAACATGATAAGATACTTTTTTAATTGAAGAAAAGGAAGATTAAGGGAAATGATAAAAATAATCGTGCACAGTAAGAAACTATCGCAAGTACCGACCCACAGGTAATTAGAAGTTAAATTCATATTAAAGCATATTTCTGCCCTTATTACCTTGTCGATTTCAAGTTACCTTTCAAGTATCACTTCCCTCTTTAAGGGACTCGTCAATAACCCGCTAGGAATGCAAATTAAAGAAGCTATAGTTAAGTCTTAACTATGAACACTGACTTTTCCTTTAATTGTATTAGTCAAAGACCGTGAAACTTATTTTCCAGAAAAACATCTTCTATAATAAATATTCTATAGTAAAACTAGTGCAACAATGATTGGCAAATTCTTTGATGTTTCACAAAATACTTCAAAATGATTTTAAAACACAAACGAAATTTTCGTAAGTCATTTAAATGTTCAAATTACTTGATATTTCTATAATCTAGTAAGAAGAAATGCGTAATGCCTTTAAGATAATGCACTGCAGAAAATTTCGAGTTAGAAATTTTTACGAGTTAGATTTTTTTTTTTTTGGAAAAAATAATTTTAATTAACCTAATAATTGTTATAAATAATTAGGGGAGATTTGCGATTATCATTTTATTTCGTTTCCAGCTTTTAGTAAAATACTTAGACATAAGATTTTTACGAATAAATGAAAGATTAGCCAAGCAAATATTCTTCATAACGATAACTGCGGTACTGAAAAATGAAAGAATGCATTATTGATAACGGAAAATGTAACAGAAACGGTAAAACTGGCGACCTGTGACAGATGACAACGACTCAGAGGAATTTAAAATCTTTTTATGTTTTACTTTGTCAAAAAGTGACATTATAGCTGGTTTGTTTCAGAAGAAGACGTTTTTAGAGATGTTTTAGAATTGTCATGCTATTATTATAATCTTTTAAGTTATTAAAACTAGTTTACAAACAGTCTTTATAAGTTTTTATTGGTTCCATACATTCTTTTTTCCTTAATTCCCATGCCTTCATGATTAAGTTCTCAAAGAATGAAATGCTCTTTAATTATAAACTTTAATTTTTGCTCTTGATTCACTCGGATGGAATTTCGAATCGCAGTAATTCGTTATTTCACTCCTTACGTTTGACAAAAGATAGCACTTTGAAATTACACTTGTTAATTACTTCCTCTTCCATTTAAAGATTGTAATCTGTATTGTCCCACTATAAAGCATCTAATTTTCCAGTTTCCGTTCATTTCGAAGACATAGCTAACCCCAATGACCTGCTACGCCTGCTCAATTGATGTGTTCTTAAAACACAACTTGATATGCCAGTGATATCATCAAAGTGGAGTGTACATGAACTGATAAGATTGCTTTAAGTTAAAACAAAGCTGAAACACAAAGGATCAGGTGAAACAGGAAGGGATCTGAAGTTGAACATAAAACTGAAAAAGTAACCTAACAAGGCTAACTTTCTCAGTGAGCTGGAGAAGAAGAGGAGCTAACTATAAACGAGCCAAGAGAAAATTGTCAATGGAAGTATTTTTCAGACCGTTGACGAACTTCTGCAAGAACAGAAGCAATCGAGAGTGGAAACCGGAAAGAAATGTCTTAATAACAAAAGGTGCTTCTCCATATGACACGTGACAAAACATTGAACAGTAAACACAGTTCATAGCGTCCAATTGAAACAATCAATGATCTTCCTGTGTATGCTACATGAAAATGGAAAACTATTCAGTAGCAGGGAGTTATAAATAATTAATTATTTCTCTAGGCAACTTTTTTTCCTGCTACTTTGTTAGATGACTGAAAAGAGATGTGAATGGTTGATTAGTTCCTCGCAACAGTAATAAACCAATTCTTGTTTAGCAAAAAAAGTTAAACAATTTAACTTCACATTGTTTTAAAACAAAAATAATTTTAAACGGATAAAACAAGACAAATGTTGGTAAGACCAATATCAAAAATTGTTTTTTCTTGTTAGAAAAGCGATTGTATTTTTTTTAATGCATCAAAAATTGAGAAAAATCGAAAATTACACAATGCACTTTTTTGGCAATTTAAATTTCATGTACGGAATATTTCACACTTCTGTATAAGAATTTGAACTGAAAAATAAAGTAATAAACAACTTCAAGCAGCAGTAATAGTGCAGAGCAAAAACGGAAAAGGAATATTACTAGTGTGAGGGAAGTTTGATGAATGAAAATTAGCCAAATAAACTGATAATTAAAATATTCACCGTAAACTTAAAACAATCATGAAAAACATTAACGGGATGTGACAGGATTCATTTCTTTTGGTCTGAGGGTAGTAAAATTTTTTGATTAACTTTTAGTAAGTATATGTGATCAGAAGTTGTCAATACGAACAACCAACCTGTAAGATGTCATTAATGCCCGAAATGGAACAAAGTTTTTCAGATCTCGAATATTTCCAACAAATGTGTCAAATGCAAAATAAATTGAGTTAGAAGATTGTCTAAAATAATTCTTCAATTTTTTGGAAAAATAAAAATTTTTGAAGAGGAATGCATCAACAATTTCTGTTAACAAAGAAGCTATTTGTGTTAAGAAAAGCATAAAACGTTTAAGAATCATCAGACGTCCAACTGAATAGAAATAGAACAAAAGTACCTGTAAGGTGCTATGATGTATGACTCGCAGATTTCAAAATACTTCAAAAATTGCAGGAATAATTGTCTTTGAAGCTGTATTTTTCAGGTTGCTAGGGAAAATTGGTCTCATAGCAGCGGCTATTAGAAATCAAGTTTTTTTTTTTTTTTTTTTTTTTTTTAATGAACAAGGATTTGCTTCTCAAGCAAGAGTTATCAAATGAAAAATTAAAATTTAAAAGCGAAGTCAGAAATAAATGAGTGAAATCTAGGAATGACTAATCATTAGTTGCAGTTAGTAGAATTGAAAAACCGATCGTCACATTCCAACTAAGATTACTTGTAAAAAGTGAGGCTAAGAACAGAAAACTGCTAAAAAAAGAGAAGAAGCTTCCTGAGGGTATAACAGTTCGAATCGGATTATTTTTAGTAGTAGTAATTTCATCAGAATAGTTATTCATAAGCTAATGAAACAAAAGCAGTAATCGAAAAAAAAAACTTTATTATCAACTTTGAAAAGTGCTATCACAACCTCTTTCATGATGCTATCAGCATTATAGTACTGATAATACCAACTTGTATTACTGACATCGAAATTTTTTTACTATGAAATAAAATGACTTGAAGTAGGTAGGACAAAGAGGGAGAGGCAGGAGATGTTAATTAATTCAAATATCCTGCTTGTTTAATGCTCCACAAATTGATTTCTTGTTTCTTTTAACTCAAAGAAGAGAAGGCAAGAAATAGAAAATTTTAGATGATGAAGGACGAATTGCAACGTTGTACCTTGAAGGCTGTCTCATTGCAGTTTGTTTTTTTTTTTTTTGTTACCTTAATATCGTCAACAACTTTTCAAAACCTCATTATAAAGTCTTGAATCTCGAGCTACAGTCCTTCAACCCAAAAAGTCCATTCCAGGTATGCTACCTGCTTGATAATCGTTCATTTCGTTTTTTTTTTTTTTTTTCACCGGTCCTCTACATAGCATCAATTAAATTGTTTATCGTTATTTTCACATTTTTATCCTGAACCAAATTTCATTCAAATTCCAAAATGAAATTTTTTTTTGAACGAATTTAATATAATTATTTTAATGATCAAAATTAAATCCAAAATTTTCAAATGAAATTTAAAAAACTTAAAGCTGTTTCATGAGACTGCTTCTTTTTTGTTAGAGAGCAAGATTTTTTCTTGCTATTATTGCTACCTCTAGAAGAGATTTCGAGAACAGAATATCAATCGGTTTCTGGAATTTTAATTGAATTATCGCATCATCTACAGTCAGTTCGAAGATTCTCGAAAAAATAAAAACATATTTTTGCCAGTAAAGCTTGATCAACCTTATGCTTTGCATTTTAAGAGCGAAGATGTCACTCGTAATTTCCCATAGACAATACTGGGAAATGTTGTGGTTTTAGACAAAAAGTCAGTGCAAAGATTTTGGTCTTAGAATTTTAGAATATTGTGTTGTTTTTTGATAACTTTCAATAAAAAAAAAAAGGAAAAGGACTATCAATAGACTAACTATTCGTAAATTTGTCCTTATAATTAAAAACCTAATTAATTAATTGACTCCGCTCCATTAATTGATATTAATGAATTAATCTATCAATTATATTAATGTACAAATCTATTAATTAATTAATTCTCATCATACAACATCCTAGTTTTACTTAGATTTCTGCTTCTAATTCATCATGTTATTTCAGTGCTTCTTTTCTTTTTTTTTTTTTCAAAATATAATGCGACGAAATCACTTGCTACCTGCATCGGTAAGTTTAAAAAAAATGAATCAAGAAATTGAATTTGATTTGCTTACTGTATCTTTCAAGACACTTCCGCATAAGACTAACACTTCTTCCGAACGGTCACAATCTAAAAATTTTGTAAAAATATCAAATTTTGAGACTCAAAGTGCAAAGGTAAGATTAACTGTTGAAACGAATGCTACCACAGACCTAAAAGCAGTTGTAAATTTGAAATGTTTCCATTTCTCAGAAGCCTTCCAGCACTTTTTTTGACTCGGAAATTCGAGATTTTTACGAGTCCATCCTTTACCTTTCATATTTCTTTTTACTCTCAAATAACTGATTTCACAGTTTAATAGCCTTAGCACACTTTCAGTATTCTCATCAAGGTGTGATAACGAGATCCCCGATGATAAGTGTCACAACAAGGAGTGGTGATTCGCTGGACAGTGAAGGCACTTCCCATCTTCGACGTGTTAGACTTCTTCTGTCCATAAGATCCTTTAAGTTTACATTAAAATTAATTGATTGGACTGCTGGACACAATGTGATGAAACAAATAAACTTCAAAGATGGAATGTTGCCATCTTCAAATATTCAAAGAATGGAGAAATTTCTAAAATTTCGTGGAATCTGAGTTGTAGTTGCGAAATTATAAACAATATTTATATTTATATAATGTAATAGCAATGAAGATTTTTCAGATAGCATTTGATGCACTTAATCTTCCATACCAAAATGGTTTCGGGTAATTTTTTCAAATGCTTTTTTTTTCTTTCTCTATTTTCTTTTCTTTTTTAATCTAAATTAATTGCACAGCCTGAATGCTTTTTATATTGACTGATATAATGCAATAAAGTTAATGATAAAATGAATAATGTCACTTTCAGTTATTGTGACTCTATGCAGTCAATAACAAATGACGATATCCACAATTCTCATTTACAGCTACTCAACCTTATCTTTCCTTTCTTTCTTGTTACTCATTCTCATTCTCGAAAATGGTCGAGAGTGATGAATGTCTCGTGAAAATAAATACAAATAATGAACTTGGCGGTGGTTAAAATCGAATTGAAAACATTGGACAGTAAAATTACTGATGGAGAAATATTTGGAAATTAAAAGCGACTAAATTGTTATTTTAACACAAAAAATTTGCAGGGATTCAACAAACGGTAATATTTCACTTAAGAAATTTAATTATTTGGTGAGAAAAGAAAAAAAATTAGCCAAAAAGAGCAAGGACGAGTATGATTTCATAAATTTTTTGATCGTTTGTCTAAACTTTTTCTTCATATCACGGATTACTTTATATTCGTTCATTATTCGTTTTTAATTAGCGTGGGAGAGTAAATAACCCATCATCGAAGGAGAAAATAACTTAATAATTTCTATCTCCTTAGAAATTCTAAAAATTAGACAAATATTCTGTACCAGAGTGATGCATATACTAAAATGAGTATTTTAGTACATCATTTATTGTTCAAAATTTTTAACAATAATAGGAGAAAATAACTATATTGCCTAAATCACACTCTGCAAAGATTGAAAAAGAACACATTTGTTCAGGAGAAGATGACAGCAGCATGCTAAAGTCCGGAAAGGAACAACAATTAATTAATTAATGATCACTTTATGACTTGATAACTTTCGATTTTAGATCAATTGAAATTGCTCGAGATGCAAGTGGCGAAGAGTGGATACAGGTTGGTTGTAAAGAATGTAGGTAAAAGGGAATTTCAGAAAGAAGTAGGCCGGTCGAGAATGATAATGTGATGGATTGGATGGTCTCAACCGTGCAACTTCTCAAACTAAATTAAAATTCTAAGCAAGTAAACGATGCAGCAATTATCAAATGCTTCAACTTCGAAAATGTCATTCTTCTTTAAGAATGACATCTTAATTCAATTATTTTGGTCATCTTAGTTTTCGGACGAAATTTTTCTGCTACGTAAATGACGCATATTTTTAAAGAACTTCTATAATTTGATTAAGACATTGATTTTCTCTTTTTGAGGCCGTAGCTGAAGCGCGGTATCCATCAGTCGTCTTTCCAAGGAATAGTAGTGCGTTGAAATTGGCAGATAGGTTGAAAATTGCTAATTATAAGGTGAAGTGAATAGTTTCTAAGTCTAACTCTGCATTCTAGTTACGAGGACTTAGTGTTTGAGCTGCAGACCGATGCGCATTGAATTGCAAAATGTGATTTAAAACTTCGAAATATTTTATTCCTTATCATATAATATTTCAAAGGAATAAAATAAAGTTGAAAAATGTTTAAAATTCTGTTCCGCAGAGTGCACAGCTAAAATGTGGAATAGTGAAGAGGGAAATTGAGGAGAATCCCGAACTTATGAAAGCTCATCTGCAAGAGCTAACAGAACGTGACATGCCAGGATATGGCAATGATAAAAAAAAGGTAAATTTCTTATGGTTTTGTTGCTTAAGTCTGTAGGGAAGGTGAGAGTAAGAACAAGCAAAAAGTTGCTTAACAACTGAACAATTGAACAGAACACCACTGAGGAGGATCGTATCGGAAGACCTGGAGCTTATACCTGTTTGGTGCAGAAGAAGTTGCTGGAGCAACGTTTGGGTAGTGATACTAGTGACCATAGTGAACCTGAAGTGAGTTAGTTTTGTTGAAATTTATGCATTATTTATTTGTTTCGTCGGTAGTTTTCTGCAAAAACACAAATATTTTAATAAAAATTTTTCGAAATTTTTGTCTTCTGTCAAATTACCTTAAGCAAAGTTTTCATTTCCAATTCAGCATCTCTTCAGGGCTTTGGTTCCAACGTAAGAAACTTCAGCCTATTTGGTATGTTTTAGTCCAATCACTATTGCTGTGATTTCCTGCTAATTGAATTTGAAAAGACTCAGAGTTATGTTGTAGACAAAGAGTTAGTGAATGAAATGATTGAGAAAAGTAGAAGGAATGTTGTGCTTACCGAGAAGCTACTGTATGATGTTCGTTATGACAACGCTTGGAAACAGAGTTACACGAAGAGATTCAGCAAAGGCAAAATGAAACCAACGAATCGTGCTGGTTGGGTTCTCCCTCTCCAAGAACTCTGTGAAAAGATATGACTTTTTTGAATCTTCTAGCACCTTTGCTTAATTGCTCATTACTGGAAGATATGATTTGATTGGTGGTGAGCATCGAAGTGTACTTCGCATTCAAATTTCCTCTCAGTTCAATTCAATTTTACGAGCAGATGACCTGGTATGGACTTTTAGTTGTAAGCTCGTTCTCAGTGACATTCTCAAGAAGGCCTAAGATGGAAGAATCATCGAATGAGTGGATGGAATTCATTTGAAGATGTCGATTGCTAGAATTTTCTTTTAGATTGGCGTTAGTAGCGATTTTTTTACCAGAAATGAAAGAGTGGACCTCGAGAATGCTCGTTCTTTTATTCTTTATCAACGACTTACACGAAACCCGGTAATTTCAGGCTAGAAAGAATCTTCACGTAATGAATCTATTTCAAAAATAATTGCTTAGACAGTATTTGCAGGAGCCGAGCAAATGGCTAGAGAATGATGAGTTAAACTACAGAAATCGAAATTTGGAGGAGTTTTTTACGAAAGACTGGGATGGAAATGAAATCATAAAGCGCATGAACGAATTCAATCGAAATGTACAGAATGATCTTGATCGAGTTCGGCTTCACGATCGATGTAATTTTTTTTCACTTCCTTCAAGTTAAAAAATTTCTAAGAAAAAGTTTACTGACGCAAATCGTCCTTTCCTAAATACTACTTTTATCAATTAAAAGTCCTGATAAACAAGGAAAATAACACTTTTCATTTCTATTTCAAATACATTGTAGTGTCATTATCATTGTACATTTATTTGTTGCAAATTACAATTATTGGGGACAGACTATGGAAGTAGCTAATTATTGATATGGATTGATAAAAAGGCAGTTATTCAGTTTGTAATTATTGATATGATCTGATGAGGAAGATTGTAATTATCGGTAAGACCTGATAACAGAGTCGTCATTAAGTCTTATTAATCATTAAATCATTAAGTTTACAATAATATCGTAATGTGGGAAGCATTGATTGGAAGTCGCAAGCAAATTTTCATCCGAACAATGATAGGTGGCATGGAACGACGATTCGAGATTCTGGATAATCAAGTGAATCACATTGTTTACACCCATCATGCGTTCGATCAACATCTTCATTTGTGCCGTAATAAAAGTAACAAAGTTTTAAAAAAGACTTTGATTAAGTTATTTGTTCAGTTCAAATCTTTCGGATTTTATTTGAGAATACTGCTATCAGTTTGAGATCTTATCTTATCACAATCTCAGGAATAAAATGTCGTGATTCGACGCGTGTAATACTGCATTATCCGTACGGCGCAAGCTACGATTTCATTCATGCCAATTATATCCAAGGAGGGCCACTTTTCAATAAATTTATTCTTACGCAGGTAAGTTTCAGCATATTTCATTCATTTAAATTTAAAGTATCAATTTAGAACGATTAAATTTAAAGTTTAAGAAGAGATCGCTATTTTAAAAAAGAAAAACAAGATATCTATTGAATATTTAATTCACAATTTATCCTTTAGGCACCGATGGAAAATACAATTGGTGACTTCTGGCGGATGGTTTGGCAAGAAAAGTCACCTTACATCTTTATGCTTATAAGTCGAAAAGAGAAGGAAAGATGTTCTCAGTACTGGCCAAGGCTAGGATTTCTTACTTTTAATTAAAAACCCTTCACTATCACATTCTAGTTCCTTCAGTTATTATGAGTTAATTCAACACCTAATTAAATTATATTTAAAGTATAGAATTTCGACTTTTGATTTCATCTTGGAATTAATTTATTTGGCAAGGAATGAATAGAACTACTTTTCCTTGATTCTATTAGGCCAGATAAATTAACTGCGTAAAACTCTTATTTATTTTTTCTTTTTCTTTTAGGAGAATTGGAGATCAGATGACACATTATGAGTTGACAATTGTCAACTCAGCTATCGATGATTTCCGTATGCCTTTGTTTCGTATCACTTATTTGACTGTTATTGGACCTGAAGGCGATAAAGTATATTTTTTGTTGAAAAAATATGCTAATTGTTAGGACTGGTTAAAATTTTGTTTGCAAAAAATATTAGTCAAAGACTTCAGCAACGATCGGCTTTCGAGATTTCTTCAAAATTTTTATTAGCTTAAATTTTGCTACAAATTTAAATCTGTTCTTCGTTCAAACTAACTTTTACAGCTATATGTCGAGCATTGGCAAGGTGATATGAATAATTCAGACAATGTTATGCTACCTTTGCAACTGTTGCGCCTTGCTCGAAACTGCTCATATCCAACAATCATCCATTGCCATCTTGGCATAAGTCGATCGGCTGCACTCGTTGCTTCAGAAATCTGTATCTCCTGCCTTCTGAAAGGACCTTCATATAAAGTATTTAAATTATTTCAAATTTAATTGATGATTACATGAATGCAGATTGGCTGAATTTGATGCTGATCGGAGGAGCTGAGTAGTTTCAGAGAAAGAGAGGAGAAAAAATTTTAAAATTCAAACTGGAAAATGAGTTGCAGCATTGCGTGCAGAAGGCAGTGCAGTTATTGCGTGCACAACGACCGTTCTGCATCGAAACTCCGATGCAGTACATATTCGTTCATCGAGTAGTGCAGAAGTTTTTGCATGATTACGTTGGCGATCCGAACGGCTTCCATGCAGAATACAAAGAGTGGATTGAAGCTCGAGCTGTGAGACCGTTCATTGATGATGTTGAACAAGTGGTGGGCATTCTGAGATTGAATCTCATTCCAAAGAATTCTAGAAATGTTTTGAAATGCTTTGCTTTGAAATTTGAAGGTAAAGTTATATAGCAAGGCTATATAACTTACTCATATCTAGAGAGAGTATGTTCTACATAAGTTAGCTAATAGTCTGATTTCTTCTGAAAACTTCTGATTCTAGATTCCTGGATATCGAATGCTATCTCCTCGCTTTGATCCTGACTTAATTGGACTGGTGCGACACCGTGAACGACCGGACTATCGTCGTGAAACCCATGACTGTGTTGGGCAGATGCCGCTAACCTTGGAAGATACCCCAGAGAAGCGTTTCGAGGAATTAAAACTGACGAAACGCTATCCGAGGGGTAATCGATATGACTGAAATCGAAACTTTGGACTTAACAATCCTGATTTATATTTCTGAGTTTAAAAAAAAAAATCTCTGTTTTTGGAAAATCCTTAAAAGAAATTTCATCTTTTAAGAATATAATATGGCAGAGTATTTTTACATTTATGTTTGGCATTAATTAAATTGTTCGAATTAATATGAGGAAGAGTTGAACCAAAATAATTTAAAAGTTATAATCACTCAATTAAAATAGGTACATTGGTGTTGATTTTAAAATGAATATGCATCCTCATGTAAATTTAAAATTATTTTCTCTTTTTCCCAAAAACAACAAAGTTTAAAAAGTATACCCTTTTGCTGTAACAAGTTTATATTTCACATTTTCTGACTGAACAATCATAAAATGAATTGATATATTGCCAGTAATTTATCATTTTGAAATATCACTGAAATCACTTCTTGAATGTATACTGTGTATTTTCAGGTTGTCTGTGTTAATTTTTCCTTGTTTTAATATTTCTATTTTCTTTTAAAATAAAAACCTTTCATTTCTGTTTGGTTTTGAAACAGTGATTTGTCTCAAACCCCATTTTACATTTAAAGATCTTCGAATCTCTGAAATGAATCTTTTGAAAATCACTTCGCCAATTAGAGCTAAGAAAATCAAATTACTAATTTTCACAAGTAAAAAGTTTGACGAAAGATAGTTAAAGCTGGAAAACAAAAGGAAATTTGTGCGAGAAGTTGTAATCTTCGAAGCTGTCAGCTTTTTCAAACTGCTCAAATGAACTGCAAAACACAGTGAAGAAATGCAAAGCAATTTTAAAAATTAATGAATGAATTGCTTAACAACAGTAATCTGTCAGAAACATCACCAGACAATATGTAATTTATTAATGAATGGATATTTTTCCAGAAACGACTGCAGTGGAAATTATTGCAAAATGAGCAAAACAGTAAACAAAGTAGAAAAAAGGAAAAATACAAAAAGAACAAAGAGAAAGGTTTTTCTATCAGGAAACGAAAAATATTTGGAATTATTAATTTAGTCAGATAGAAAAAGAAGAAAAGGGAAATTCTGAGCTACAATAACTTTTTTATTTTGAATTTGAAAAATTAGGCAAGTAAAGGAATTGGGTTAGTCTGATCAAAACTCAATCGGTGTGTACGTAAATTACGGACATAATTCAGGGAGGAAATCCGAAATTATCTAAAATAGATGGAAATTTATTGATGAAAATCGGCTATCTTTAGTGTAATGAAATAATCATCATCAGCGAGGAGTAGGGAAGAAGAAAAGTAGTATTTGAAGAAAATTTGCCGACTAATGTCAAAATATTTACTTTAGAAGAATATGAAAAAGGGGAAAAGCTTATAGCTTAGACTGGAATAGAACTGAGTGTTAAAGTGTTAACATGCTGTGAAACATTGAAATATTTGTATTTTTTTCTAAAGAAAATTTCACTTTGATTGCATTGTAATTAGATAAGTTTTAGAATTTGAGAGTCCTTTAACTCATTATTTGCTCTTTCCACACACTCCCATCTTTATCCTGTGACTAAACTCGAGAACTGATTAAAATCGATTCAAATATGAGAAGGGAATATTCGAAGTTAGAATTTGAGTATTAAAACTGATCAGTTGCATCTCCCATTTATGTAAAAAGAATAATTTGAGAAATTGTTTCATGCAACATGATGGATTTCTGAAGAAAAAAATGAAAAATGCCTTCTTCCTTTCTGCTTGAAAAAGCCTCATTTGTTTTCAGATTGGAATGATGAAACCACGAAATAACATATTCTAAAAGCCATTCTAGTTTAAAAAAAAAAAAAAAAAAAAAGAAGAAAAAAAGCAAAAAATTGATCTAGAATATGAGGAAACGAAGTATGAAATGTTGCAAATTTTAATGCAATTTTAATGAAAAAAAAAAAAAAAAAAAAAAAAAAAGACGGAAAAAAATTTTTAGTGATATACACAGTCATAGTTATTTTGCTTTCGTCTTAAATGGTGAAGTTTTTACAAAATCTCTTTTTCTTTTTTGATATAATTTGTTCGTGGTAAATTTGTCAATAAACTTTGTAAAACAGATGTTCAAAATATCGTGAAATTTGTGGAATTTAGAGATTGTAAACTAAGCCACTCAGCATGATATATGCTCATTTTTAAACCTGTTTTTCCTTCATATAGGCTTATTTTTATCAAGAATTGAAAGTTATTCTCAGTATGATGGATCTAAACTAGCAAATACGGAGCAGACGCAAACATTTTATTCTTAAATCATTTTGAAATTCTTACTCGCTTAGTTTGTTATTTTAAGTCCATTTCGTTATGTGTTTTAATCACTATGAACATTGTTCGCCAAAAAAATCTCAAAATTATTACATTTCATTTCCGCTCATAGAAATATTTCTCGAAAAAAAAAATCATTCCCAATTTTCGAATGACTATTTCAGCTGATTAAAAAAAATTTTAAATTTAATAAGAGGTTCAATTTTTTTCCATTGCTATTTCCGGGTACATAAATTTGCATGATTAGACCAAACATTTCCAGATGGCTTACGATTGATGAATTCTCTTCTCCGATTTTTTGCACTGAATTGCCCTGGTGATAAGTCGGATATTTTGTTAAATTCAAAAAAAAAGAATCTTCCGCAGTTGGTTCCCCCTATTTTAGCAACATGAGTGCTATCCCTTCAGGTTAGATTCTAGTCTCCATTAATCTGCTCTCTTGAATTTCGATCTTTCAAACTCATTTTTCCTCCTTTTTTTTGAAAAAGAAAATTTGATTATCTTTAGTGAATTTGGCCATCTTTAGCATTCAAATCTAACAAACAACTAACGTTGCAATCTCATTAAGAAATGCTGCTCGAGCAAAGAGTCCAAGTCGATGAATACACCTATTTCCGCTTCTTTGCTTCGTTACAGATTCCAACGAAATGAGAAATATTTTTTATCGTCCACAGGAGATGGCAACGTCAGCAGATAAGATCTTCTGAATTCTGTTCTTCCTACATTTCATGAGGAAAAAAGAAAGGATATCAAGTAGTAATTTAGTTCCAGTGAGTAGTTCTGAGTCGTTTGAACAAATTAACTTAAAATTTTTTTTTATAGAGAAAAATAACTTCGAAGGAGGGAGGCGGAAAAAATAAGAAAGAAATGGACTTTCATTTTAATTTAATGCCATCAATATTCCATTAAACCACACTTTTATTCATTCAGGAAGTATCTCATTTTCTATAACTCAGCTGTCTATTTTATCCTTCAGAATCTGAAGCTTTAGAGTCATTCTGATCAAGGTTTTTTTTCATCCTATTGATTTCCTTGCATTTGAACTTTCAACTTCTTGAAAAGTCAATTTTCTCTAGTTATTTTGTCCAGTTTCTTAAATTCATGATTCCATGCTACCAAGTTGAATCCTAATTAATCTGAAGATATGTGATCAGAATTATTCCTCTTGTAGCAAATGGCACTCTTGCAAGGTTGGAAATCAGTAAGANTTGCACTGAATTGCCCTGGTGATAAGTCGGATATTTTGTTAAATTCAAAAAAAAGAATCTTCCGCAGTTGGTTCCCCCTATTTTAGCAACATGAGTGCTATCCCTTCAGGTTAGATTCTAGTCTCCATTAATCTGCTCTCTTGAATTTCGATCTTTCAAACTCATTTTTCCTCCTTTTTTTTGAAAAAGAAAATTTGATTATCTTTAGTGAATTTGGCCATCTTTAGCATTCAAATCTAACAAACAACTAACGTTGCAATCTCATTAAGAAATGCTGCTCGAGCAAAGAGTCCAAGTCGATGAATACACCTATTTCCGCTTCTTTGCTTCGTTACAGATTCCAACGAAATGAGAAATATTTTTTATCGTCCACAGGAGATGGCAACGTCAGCAGATAAGATCTTCTGAATTCTGTTCTTCCTACATTTCATGAGGAAAAAAGAAAGGATATCAAGTAGTAATTTAGTTCCAGTGAGTAGTTCTGAGTCGTTTGAACAAATTAACTTAAAATTTTTTTTTATAGAGAAAAATAACTTCGAAGGAGGGAGGCGGAAAAAATAAGAAAGAAATGGACTTTCATTTTAATTTAATGCCATCAATATTCCATTAAACCACACTTTTATTCATTCAGGAAGTATCTCATTTTCTATAACTCAGCTGTCTATTTTATCCTTCAGAATCTGAAGCTTTAGAGTCATTCTGATCAAGGTTTTTTTTCATCCTATTGATTTCCTTGCATTTGAACTTTCAACTTCTTGAAAAGTCAATTTTCTCTAGTTATTTTGTCCAGTTTCTTAAATTCATGATTCCATGCTACCAAGTTGAATCCTAATTAATCTGAAGATATGTGATCAGAATTATTCCTCTTGTAGCAAATGGCACTCTTGCAAGGTTGGAAATCAGTAAGAATTACTACTGCTCGAGTAAACAATTCTTTTCATACTTCTTTTTTTTTTTTTTTAAATCTCATCAGTTTTTGGGAAAAATGAATAGCACAGGAAAACAAAAAGAACAAGTGGCAAATCTTCATTTACAAAATAAATAATTCTTTTTCAAAACGATGACGCACGCAGTCATTGAACACACGTCGAGATTATTTTCGACCAATTGGATTAAAAAACGAAAAAGAAAAAAGATTGTATGTATCATCTAGACGAAAACCGATGACAAATAGTCAGTCCTGTTCATTGCATTGAATTTATTTGAAGCTTAATTGTTCTGAACTGATTGTCTTCTTCATAGCTCTTACAGTACAGGCAACTAAAGTTTTAGCAAGATGGAAATGTGAAAAAGAAATTGCTCTGAAGTTGTGCGATGCATCTACACTCAGTACATCCATCGTCATTTTTTCCGGAGAAATCTCATGAATCTCACATTTTAGCTTCATTTACTTTCTTTGTTTAAGACATATCATAGGAGACGGTTCATTCTAACTTACGGACCCAACGTAAGCTATGGCCAGCAAAACAAAACTGCAATTTTGATAAATGAAGGTTACTGAGAAATTGTACCGAGCATCAGGAGACTCGAGACCGTGTAACAGATTGGCCTAAGTCTAAACTTCGGTTAAAAATCAACTGCCGAAACCTTTGAAAAAAAACCAGTGTGGTAATATTTATTTGCTGCTCAGTAAATTAACTTTCCACTTAAGAGGTAAATTTATTCATTTGTTCCTCCTCTTTTCTATTTCTATGAAGCTATTGTCTTTACAACTCTTTCATACCTTCTACGTAAAACCGATAATGTTATTTTATCGGATAAGTGAGAAACTTGTACTAGGAAGATAAAAAAGAGTTTTCAACAAATTGTTATTTAAATTTCAGAAAGAGAAAAAAGTTTTTAGCTGTAATCAGATATATTCTAGCATTTATTGACATCCGAAAGTGCGGAAATGGCAAGTTCCTCTTAAAAATGATTCACATACCTGTAAAATAAAAAAACAAATGTGACATTCGCGACAAATTATTCGAATTATTTTTAGTATAATTTAATCTTAACGAGGACTACATTTCTATTTCATCTCCTGAAAAAAAATATGGCTTAATAAAGTTCCCACTGATTATTAAAATTTGCGAAAATTCCACATGTCATATAAAAGTACTTCGATACAACTTCGAAAAAACGAATAAAATGAGAAATATTGGACAATTCGCAAATTAAAAATTCAATATAGATAAGAAGTCATCCATTAAAGTAATCAGAAAAATTTGAAAAACTTATGGCTAACATGAATTATGATTATTATGAATCTAAGCAAACCACTAAGGATGCCCAGCTTTAATTACTTCTGTCTTTCAAAAATTTGATTTTATTCTAAAACAATTTAGCAATCTTTTTTCCATTTTTTTTTTTTAATAAAAAACCAATAATACTTTCCTCTTTCTTTCACTGACTAATTTTACAGGTCCAAGCTAACTCTTAGTTGAACAAATAAGTTTCATTTCAATTTTATTTGTTTTTTTTTTTTATTTTTACACCTTCACATCTCTCTTGCCGTTGGATGTGTCGGAAATCGATCTTCAAATGATTTAACATCAGTAGCATTCATCAGATATATCCTTACCTCAGTAATGCTAGCAATTTTATTTTACTCATCTAACAACAGCTGATGAGTATGAGTAAAGAGTAGGTTCCAGAATCCATTTGTCCCTAATGAAGAGCACTGACACTACACACTCTTGGAGATGACAAATCTTTTTGAAAATATTTTCGTCTTCAGCAAATAAAGTAGTACCTTTTCAGAAATCAATTCACACCCTATCCATTGTTCTATTCTTCAATAGCTCCATGTATTTTGTGTACATTCTCTAAAGACCATTGTTCGTTTTTTCTTTGTTTCTTTTGAGGTTTTTCAGCATCTCAAAATTGGTCCTTTTGGGTAATTCTCAATGTTAGAATCCAAAACATGAAAGACTTAAGTAATCTAATTATAAACCACCTATTTGTTAAATGATATGATTTCGCAGATCACGGAGGGTGGTTTGTTTATTTTCATGATTTTCAAAGAGATAGCGATGATTTCAGATATTTCTTTTGACGACACAATTGAAAATCAAACTTTCAAACAGCCTTTTTTTTCTTTATTCCGCAAGCTCTCTCTGCTTTATTTTTCAAATTAAAAAAAAAAAAATAGAACTTCAGGAAATATTTTACAACTAATATTTAGTGTATTAATTATTTTTTCTGCTGTTCTGACTCTCTAAACTAAACTGAATCTCATTATTTCTTGTTTAGGTTTAAACTGATGGACAAGCGGAGAAATCTTTTTTGGATGAATTTCATATGTGTATGTGTGTTTAAACATTACTCAGATCAGATCAGTATGAATTGTAGCTCTCAAAATAATTCTTTTGTTTAGAAATATTTCGAAAAATAGTTTTTTTTTTTTGCGAAAGAAAATAACCGGAAGAACTAATTGACCAAGTTATCTGTACTCCACTAAGCTATGAAGCTAGTCGATTAGTAAATAAAGGTAAGTAAATTATTATCATTATCATACCACCGTTACCTATCATCAGCAGCTTCCTATCTTGACTATTAATACGACATTTACAAACTAAACTTTATTTTCACATTAGCGCTCAACAAATTCTTAGTGTGAGAAGGAAGGGAATGCTATACCGTTAAAACGAGGTATATGGAAAAGGATCGGGAAACGATGAGATATAATGAAGTTAGAAGCAGCGTGTTACCTGTTCATTTAGTAAGATGGTCAGGTTATCTGTCTAAAAGGTGTTCATATTATAGATGCTTATTAGCGCGACAACTAATTACTGCCCTTATTTTTATGTCCACTTTATGAATTCATAAAAAATTGAACATGAGCTTAAGGCTGAAAAGTAATGTGCGAATAGGTGAACAATAGCTCTAAGCCAGAGAAAGACATTATATTGTGCTAAATAACTCCATTTTTGATAATATTATCTTTTCCTCATCTCAGACACTTTAATAAGTCTGGCGAATTATCGGATCTCATTATGATCTAGACCAATAATTATGGGTAGTTAATGAGAGGATTCATTGAGATAACTAAAGAGAGTTAGTTTCATTCTAAATAATTTATTTTCTCCTCCGTAGCTTATGTTCATAAAGGAATTTAATTTGAATGTTTTGGAACTTGATTAAACTGCTAGAAATCAAATCAAAGAATTGTTTTAGAGAAATTAAATCATTGTTTTCAACTCATTTGTTTTAGAGAAATAGAAATTTGTGTTTGTGTTTGCATGAATGAGAGAGAATTTCTTTATTGTCGAAATGGTACTCGAGAGAGTTGGTAGTGAGAGTGTTTCATTCTCGACTGCAATTTGACTATCATCTATGATTTAACTATTTCAATGATAATTGAATTACTTACCTTGAGAAGAATTTTTGCGCTTTCCCTCAGCTTATTTTATTTATTGCTTTTTTCTTTTCTTTCTTTTTTAAATGAACTTAGATTCGAGAAGACTTTTATACTGTTTTTAATTTAGTAACATTCAAAACAACAAAGAGAAATTGACATTTATTTAATCATCATTCATTATTTATTTGCTTTTCATTTTCAGTCTGATCAGTGATTTATGCCACTTCGCAATTTTGATCATTAATAAAACTTGAGTTTTGAAGTTGATTTGTTCTTTATTTTTTTCGTTTCTGGACTTTTTATTTCGTGTATTTCTTTTTTCTCTGCACATCAATTAGAAGCGGAGGTGAATTTTAAAAAAGCATTGCATAGCAAATATGGCTCGTTTTTAGATAGATAAATTAAGTAATTTTTGAGTTTTTAACAGAGACATTGATGTATATATAGTTCAGAATAAAAATTTCGTGCGTGGTTTCTTTCTCAATAGAATTTTCTGCTACTTGATCAAAATTTTTCATCTGAGGAGCAAGTCAAAGTTCGTGTTTGATAATTTCAGTCTAACTGTGGAGACTAAATTCTAACATATCTGAGCCAGAAGCAAAGAAAACACTGAAGGGAACTATTGAAAGATTGTATTTTCTGGATTACTTGGCTGAAAACACAAATAAAACGTTGCAAAAAAATAGAAAGGCTGAATGGAAGGGCAGCTCGGAAAGAAATGATATTAAGGATCGGCAATCTCCTTGAAGGAAGTATTTTACTTCTGGCCATTTACAATGATTAAATTTCGAATTTGCAGCCCAGTTGTCCTTGTTTATTGAGAAGAAAAAGATAAATAGATTATTTATTCTTAGAAAGAAAGACTAATTGGATGGTAATTTCACGAGAATACTAAATCATTCTTAAAAATACAATCGTTCACATAGTTATATTTTTTGTTAATTAAACATTTGACAAATTTATTTAGAATTTACATATGAATTCATCGATAATACAACCATTTAGTCATTGAAAAAAAAATAATATTAACTATTGGTAAAGTTTTTATTAATTTTGTAGAAAACTTATATTATTTTTTCATGAAAATTCTGGAAAACTTTTTAATATTTCGACAACAGAAGTTTGAAACAATTAAAAAATTTTGCTTTTATTTCTTTTTTTACAGACTAAAATTGACCAGAAATAGATAGAAGAAAATTTTGTATTTGTATTAATTACTTCAAATATCAAATACTTCCATTAATTATTCAGACACATATCGCCATTTCACACTTCGATAAAAAAAAAAAATAGCACATATTTATTTTCCAATTTTTCTTCCTCCGTTATTATATAGCTTTGAATATCTCAAAACTTCTTGCTGTTACAGTTTCGCTGCAAAACTTCAAAAATATTTTAAAACAACCTGTTATTTTCCGCTTCCAAAACTTCAGTCACCTTCATTTTCTGGTATGATATAATTCTAATAAGTTTAATGAATATTAATCTCCTTAGCCATATTTTAAGTTTAGATTACTAAATTTTTCAACTTTGACTCTGTTTCTGAACACTTTTCATCCTTGATCCAATTGCAAAGGAAATTTTTTGTTTTGAAACTTACATCGTTGTACCTTGAAATATAGAAGGATAACTAGTACTTTATTGATATATTATTCTTGAATGAGTATCCTTAAGAGAAAAGAACCAAAAAAATTAAGCCATTTTATACTTTTTAACTTATAAACTTTAACGTAGCTTGAAATCCTGATTAATCGCAAATTACTTGTTTGCTGAGCATCTTCAGGAAGGGCAAAAAATTGTCTCTCCACGTCATTCAAAATTTCTCTCCCATTTTTAACGAATTTTAAATTTCACTTCTGAATCGTTCATAAATTAACATCTATTCATCTCTTTCAAGTAAACTTATTAAAGCTGTTGATGACATCATGCCATGCTGACACCTGATAGGTAGCACAAGAAGTAATATTTGTTCTCGAACTTTTTGATGCGAAACAGTTGCGAATAGTTTCGCTCACTGATCCCACTATAGTGTGAAGGAAAGGAGCAGATTAAGTTTTGTCTTCAGATAAGAGGAACGAATCCAAGTAGCCATGGGTCAATAACTGATAGATGAAAAGAATGGACTACACCAACTTGCCGAAGAAAAAAACAAAAATGTAAATAATTTTGATAACAATAATATTAGTAATTATTGTTTAATGTAAACAATAATAATTAGTGAAAATAATGACAATTTTTTTATTATAAAGTAAAAAATCATTTTATTATTACTGCTAATAATTTTTATTATTGTCATTATAAACTAACAAGTTAATTTATTCTTGTAGAGATAAATTGTTGTTATTAAAAACATGAAATCTCTCTTTGTGAAAGAAAACTACAACAGGTAATATGAATTAGGTCAAGAGAAAGGAGCTGGATTTTTGGTAGTGCTAATAATTTTTATTATTTTCATTATAAATTAACAAGATTCTAATAAATAGCATAGACTGATTATGAGATTTGAAGTGATGCAGTTGCGGAATTCTTTATGTTTAGAAGATGGTGTAAAAAAGTTACGCAAATTAACTATAAATATAATGGATAAGAATAACAAAATTGTAGATTAAAAAATCAAATATTAAAAGGACTATGATTTCAGAGGAAGTTGTTTTTAAGAGAGTTGAGACAAGCCATAAATCTAACTGGCCATCTTTTTTATTTTTGTTTACTTCCGTCTGCTCCTCCGATTCTTTGGCTAGTTATTAAAATTCCATTATGGTGTTTCAGAATTTTCTAGCTCAATGTATTCAGTTTCAGTTTGGAGAATTTGACTGATCTATGATATGAAAACAATAAGATTTCAACTAATCCTTTTTCTTTTAAAAATAAGAGAGTTAATACTAACTAAAAACTACTACTACTGATTACATCATCTACGTCTCAGTCATGTGAGATTAGCTGAAATTATGCTCTAAGCTTATTCAACATTTTGATTTCGAATTATTCTGCTGAAGAGATAAAAGCAATTTCAGAAGAGTGACTATAATTCTTTATCATTTACGTCATCTCTAGCGTTCTTGTACTTTCCCTTCTGTTTTTGAAAGGACTTTTATTTAAAAATGAACTTTTTGTTTGAACTCAAGTTGTTACACAATTTAAAACGCTGCTCATTACAACTTTTATTGCAATTGATGAATCAAAATGGTCTTAGAATACACTGATAAGAACATAGTGATATAAAGCAGTGATATCATGCCAAAATTTTCCACAAAATATAAAATGATAAATTTTACACCATATGATTGTTTAGAAGAAATATTTATTAACAGTTCACTATAATTGTAAACACGCTGAAAAAATATTGTTAATTTATTTATTGTCNNATTACTATTATTATTATTATCATGTTAAGGCATTTCTTATCAATAATCAACTTCATAAATGCATTGTGCTTAGGAAATAAGTAATTCTAAATATTCTTTAGTTCTAAAAATGTTCGCTTAGGGTTTGAATTTCATTATAAAAATTATTTATGACATTCGAGATTTCAGGATCAATTCTCTTTCAATAATCTATTAGTCAGTACTTGCCATTCCCTCCTATTGATAAAATTTCAGCTCATTCCATTGTCTCAGTCATTTCATTCAAAATATTCGAGATTTTCAGCAGCACTAGAATTGACGAATGAAGAGATCTTCTGTTGGAAAGTGACACAATCAAAAAGGTTGACAAGAGCCAAACTTTGCATCTCTTTTATCAACAATTCCATCATTCCATCCAGTGATTTTTATCAAGTTCCGTTCATTATGTCCGTCAATCTTTCATTAACTAGAACATTTTTATCGATCATCAACTTTCGTTTCTATGTCGCTTAAAAGTGAAGATAATTTTGAAGAAATATTTTTAGGGTAATGATTTGCTGTATTATCAAGTGATATAATGGCTGATGATAGCGATAATGGTGATAAATATACGGCTGCTCGAATAAGTTATCTTATTGAGAGTGCCATTTACGCCTTAGCTATGTTACTCGGCATGATCGTTTGCTGCTACACGTCGCGCAGGTGAATTTTGATGAAATTAATTAAGTTAAGCTACTAAGATACTGTGATGTTATCAACATAGCAATAGTTAATCTAATTTAATTTTAAGAGTATTTAATTATAAATTTGGAGTGAAAGATTACTTTGGCACTTGAAAATTAAAACAAGTTAAAGTCTATTAATGGAAATATGACGAGACTTTCAATATGTTAATAATGCATTGAAATCAAAAATATACATCAAAAATTTCATCATCAGGATTTAAAATGACCAAATCTAAAACAGATCAAGTGCCACTGTTATGAACTACACAATTATTGCAATTCTGAGCGCCCTTAATCAGACCAATAATACTTTTCCACCAAATCTATTACTAGAATAAAGCTAAGTCTGATCAAAATGAAATTTCTTAAAAACATCTTTTTCTAATCACTTTGTTTTCTTCATTCTATCTAGGTACCAGTCCCATATTTCATTGAATTTTGCTTTAAATGATGTTACTGCGAAATTTTTCTTATTTATGGGCTATTTTCAATGTTTTTTTTCAGGAATGCAGAGTTCAGCTGTAATTCATTTTCAGTTTATTTTTTGCGAAACTTCCAAATTATTCTGATGAACTATGTAGAATTTGCACCTTTCATTTTTTGCTTTTAAATTAAAATTTCCATAATTAAATCAGAATTGTTTAAAGCTGGAAAAAAATTTTAAATTATATTACAGCGATGTCTTTGAAAAAAAAAAGGAAAATAAATAGTTTCAGTATTTTTCTTTAGTTAATAAGTTTCCATCGCTAGAAAAACTAAAAATTCTCTCGTTTAATAAAATTCCTATCGTCAAGAATTAATTCTCGAAAGTAGTAAGGTTAAACTTTTAAAGTTTAATTTTTGGAGAAGTCATGAAAAGCAAAATGATAGCCATTTAAGCAAATAATTCGAAATGTTTTTGGCCAAAGATGTAAATTAAATTTCTAGAATTGAGATTTCCAGGTTTAACCCGAACTACAGACGACATGTTGTCCTGGCAGCAAGGCTGGTAAGGTTTAAAATAAGCCTAACAGTAGCAGATCTCATTGTGCTTTATGTTTATGCCCCAACGCAAATCATTTGGATTATCACTTACAATGTATGTCGCATTCTTCGCTTTAATTATTTCCTCTTGTCATTCTCACTTGATCTAAAGCACCACTAGGCTAACTTAGTCTGAGGAAATAAGAAATATTTGAGTGATTTTTCCTCAAAATACTATAATTCTTGTCAGAAATTATCATTTTGCAAATAAGTTTATTGTTGAGGAATATGAAACAGTGAAGCAAAAGCATGAACGCTTGCCTTGACATATCTGAATCGTTGACATTTTCAGTGGTACGGAGGTGATTTTCTGTGTCGTACGACGAAATTCATCAACACATTCTCGTTGCATCTAACAGCCAACATGCAAGTGCTCATTGCTGCAGATCGCCTATATATCACAGCACACCTACGTCAGATCCATCAGGTATGCCGTTATCATTCGGAATCCAGGTGAAGAAATTTGTTGGCAAGTCGAGTTGTGCTTACTGTATTTTGAAGATTGTTCCATGATAGCCATACACTTTGAGATTACTTACCTCACTGACGATCTCTTTCTCTACCATTTTCTCCTTATATCTTTTAAATGCGGAGAATTCATCACCGGATTGTCTTGGATCACACTAATACTATGCAAGAAGTTTAGTATAAGTAATGATGCATTACTGATTGATATTGTGCTAGTTCCGAGACATCTCGGACTTCCGGAAAGTGCTTGCAGAAGTCACGCTTCGCAACAAATCAGATGATCGCATTGGCATGGCTACTTGCCATCGCTTGCGCCCTTCCTCAACTTTTCGTCTTTCATGTGTATATCTTACCCAATGGTAAACCTCAGTGTGTTTCTGTCTGGTTCGTTTCATTTTATCTTATCTCACTCAAAATCTCTTTGAACACTGCCAGCTAGAATCAGTGATGGTGATGCCAAATGTTGCTCTTTCTCCGACAATTGCGCCATTTCAAGTGTGCACTTGTCATGTGCAATAACTTCGGAGTGCTTTTGTGATTCCAAGATTGAGTGAGTATAGCAGCTTTGGAAGGTATCTTCGAAAAAACAGTAATTAAATTGCTGCTGAAAGCATTTTCTGCTCATTTCACGAATTATTTTAGGACAGTTATGAGGTTTCGTGAATATTTGGAGCAGGAAATAGCACAGGTACATCATCTGGACTCAACCACTGTTGCTGATAATATCACTTCCGCAAGTAGACTCCATGGCACGAGTATTGCTACTGATAATGTATCACTATTAAACAGTGATGTGCTAAAATTTCTTGAGCATGGCAAGCTAGATTTTTTTTTCTTTAACTCAGAAGTTATCGGATTAATCTTTTAATTGAACTGTTAGTCAAACTGCTTTGATGATCGATGTAGCAAGATTACAGAGTCTTCAGCAGAAAATTTTTAGAAATGTCTTTAATTCTTTTCACATTTGCAGCCTATAGTGCGCTCCATTTGCTTTCCATTTACATTCTACCATATTCAGTCGAATTACTTTGTTATGCTTTAATGTTGATTCTGATGAAACAATTCCATAGCGATGGTAATGATAAAAAAACTCAAAAGAAGCGGTAATTTCATTTTCCATTTCTAACCTCCCTGTAGTATGTTTTCCCATTGGTACTTCTTTTATTTTGAGAGTACTAAGCAACTTAAGTTCTCATCATAAGAGACGAAACAGCAAATTCTCTTCTCCTTCTCTTTTTTGTTTAAGAGAAAAACAAAAATTGTAGAACTTTATAAGCTTTAAGAAGTACCGTAATTTTTTCTCAATCCTTGACGTGTATTCTGAGGTTCGATGTTTAATGTTGTGGGGATGAAATACAGATAGGTTGCACATTTTAGGTGAAAGGTATCTATCTTCGTAAGACAACTCCAAAAAAAATTATTATTACTAAAATTTTAGACATTGTTGGTTTCAACGGACAGCAAATTTATTACGCCATTCTGGTGGGAAATTCTCAGTGGGAAAGAATCCTAATGCAGGAAGTAAGATTTTCATTTTCCTGAAGCTAGTTGATTATCTATTTCTGCTTTCAAAGATTGATTTTAACAGCGATTAATGATGGCTTAAGAGTTCATTAACTGCTTCAGACTAAAACTCACTATTCGGGTGCCCCTGCTGAAAGAAAGTTACCATTACTGCACCTCATCCACTCTTTTTCGCAGAACGAGTAAACATCGTTACGACAACAAAAACGGAGGCTATTATCATCAATGATAAGAGTTCGCTTACTCGTTATCGCCAGTTTATACTTCAGGTCTATTGCAACAGTGGGATTCAAATGCTGGAACAACTGTTGTTCGGATTATTAATACGAACGACAAGTCAACTTCAAAATGGATTCGCCGCTTGTTAATGCCACCGTTGAGACCTTTCAATCCACAATCTAATGAAACTATGGCAGTTGAAGAAATGAAGCAACGACGATCTTCAGTTGCTTGGAAGAATACAGTTGCTTTGGCACGACGGAAAACTCGGCGAAAAGTTTGCTCTATAAGCCTAAATGTCTTCCCTAATACTTTCACAGCATTTTACGACACATTTCCTATCCGGAGACTTTTTCCTAATTCGGATGGATCTCTGGTTATTCCTCTCTCTATACATTTCGCTTTTCTTAGTTGACTTGGGGTAAACAAATTCAAATTCAGTTAGCTTCGCTCTAGATAATTCAAAATAAGCAAATTTAATTCAGTCGATAAATCTAATTCTTTTTGATGATTAAATTCTCCTAATTTGTATTCGGTGGTTTCGAAAATCTTTCATCATTCGACCCATATTCATTTCTCTTTTCCTGTAATCCTTGTTTATGATATTCCATACCACTTCCTATTCCAGGCTTTTCTAATGCTCACATTGAATATGATATTCTGGACTCCATACTGTGTTATGGGTATTTTGAGCACTATTATGGAATTCGATCATTCCGGTTATGATTTCCTGAATGCTCTTGTGGTCCTTAATGCTGTTTCCAATTTATTGCTCTAAGTTAGTTTTTTTTCCAAACTAGTTGATGCTTTTGTATTTCTAAAAATATTTTGTAGACACCACAAGCAATGAATTTTCTTAATTAATCCCAATGCACTCATTGATTCTAAATTTTTAAAACTTACTGCAAAAATGTTTTAAATTTTCAGTGCAAAATTCCAGTGCATCTGCAAAAGATCTGAATCACAGCAGCATATGCAGAAATTTCTGTCGTGGAAAATAAATGGAATTTTAAGAACAAAACTATTTATATACCGTTAACAAGAATATATGCCAGAGTATGAGAGAGATCATCAAGAAGATTTGTTGATTGATGATTATGGACCACCCTAAACAGTTTTGTCACAAACAAGCATTGGCCATTTACCATTTTCCCCCAGGCCTTTGTGTTTCGCTTTTTCTGCACACTGCAGGTAATTACAGAACGGTATGTGTAAGGTGTGGTCTCGAGAGTGAACTGTCGTCATACTTCTCGATATGCTCATCACATGTCTCTTCCATCTTCTCTGGGAATGTAAACTTGTAGCTAAATACATAGCAAACTATGATTGAAATGACAGCAAAAACCTGAAAACCAGCACTTGTTAAATGAAAATCTCGTCGAAACGCTTTGTTGTCATAAATGACACAGTTGCCATGATCCTGGGGACATCTGCTATGCCACAGCAAGCAATCCTCATCAATAATCCAGCCAAATATTATTGGAGCCGGAATAAAACCTAAAAATATATGTTTGAAAATTGTTACTAACTCAATTTGACTAATGTTTTTTCATCTTATTTAGAACGTGTCTTTTAACTTCAAATATGAATATTTTTAAATTAAATCAACAATTACATGGGAAATTGACTACAAAAGGAGAAAGGTGAAGAAGTGTCTACTGTCTCTCTAAATAAGCAAGAAAAACAACAGAGAATTACCCATGATGTTCGTAATGCATGATGCGAAACTAAGTGCCAAAACTTTCTCTTCGTCATACACAGACCTGTAAGAGGACATAATTTTACATAACATATGATTAAGCATACAGGTGAGGGCATTTGATATGACTTGGTTGATAACTTTCTAGTTGGAAAGCGAAGAACTAACCTGATATATTGGAACTTTTCATCAAAACAAAAGTTTAAGCTCGAAAGAAAATTTTCCAAAAGAGCGTTTTAAAATGAAATGAACCGAACTTGTGTAAATCTACTGATATGAGACTAAGTGCTATACCTTATGGTAAATATAAAATGGTCATTGGATACAAAAGTGTAGAATTTGAAATTTACTCTCTGTTAAAAGTCAAAAAGCCACTTAGTGTACAGTTATTTTCATGACGAAAGATGAACCTTAGCACAACCATCATTGTTGTCATAAAAAATAAATTGCCGAGAAACAGGCCCGTAAACATGACGGCAGCGTAAAGGAAAACTGAATTGCACTCGTCTACGTATAAACCACTTTCAACTGGCCCGTCATCGGCACATAAACACGAGTCCCACTGAAACATCCGTCAATTACTTGCGTAGAAGAGATGGATTCTGAGTGACGTGGAACTGCTATTTTAGCAATGAAGCATGTAATTTGAGGATTTGAGTAAATTGATAGAAATTAATATTTTTTTCCTGAATACAAAAGAGTTGACTTTGAAAGATCTGAAGGTAGCATCATAATTAAGTTTTATTGACAATTCATCCATCTGTTTATTACAGATTCTTTAGCCTTAAGGTAAGGTAAGAGAATATAGAATAGCTGAAAATCAAACAGACAGTTTCAGCTGCATGATGGAAGTGTTTAAATTTAAATTGTAATTAACGTGAAACCCTTTGCAGTTGAGAGTTGTATTGCTGACATCCGGCATGACATGGGGAGAAATAATTAACTGAGTGATAATTAACTGGATTGAAGAGATCCACCCGATCACAATGACAGTCGGAATTGCATTCTCTGAAATAAATTCTGTTCTTTTGAGAAATGTTTCCTGATGGCATCAGTTACGAAATGAATGCGACTAAGACGAAATGTCGCAAACCTTTCGATGCTGTCAAGTTGCGTCACTTTCGGCTCATCGCAGCCAACAGTAGCACCAATCAAATATGTCACCACAATAGTGGACCAGGTGGCAATTAAAAAAAGCAATGCTTTCCGAGGTGAGGGATTGAATTTCGTTAATAAGTAGCCCCCTAGTGCTGTACTAACTGCTATGCTGCCAATTGACACTATTCCTGCAAATATTGAAATTTCATTTTTCCGTAAAGACGAAACTGATGGCACTATTAAGACTGAATTTATAATGATGCTAGCTAGTCTATTTTATTTAACTTAGGAAGGAGCTATGAGCAAATAAACGTACCTGAGTAAATATCAGCAGCTGAAGCACTACGACCAAATTGTGTTTCAATGTATTTTGGTAGATAGGTGCTATAACCACCGGTAAGATATGATCCAAACATCCATCCAATTATCGCAGATGTAAACACTGGATTCCTTATCAGTGCCGGAAATTCTAGAAATTTCTTTAATTCAATTTTAATTTTAACATTCTTCTTTAGTATTTCGAAAATGTTTCTTAGCTACTTTTACAATGTCATATTAAACTTTAGAGATCCTAAAAGAAGTGAGATAGTTTCCCGGGGAAAAAAAATCACTACTACTTGCAAATGCTGCCTTTAGCTGCTCACAAAATGCTTCTTGCGATTGTTCATCATCCTTGAGAGCAGAAGTCTGGTAGTCATCATAATCATTCGAATATCCACTTCTGAAATCAAAATATGCCAGAATAATAAATAAAATTCATTACACTTTTGAAATTTTCAAAGAAACTGATTTGACTTTACCTTAACTTAAATCATTGTTACAGTAATCACCTTATTAGTGAATTAATTAAATTTATAGGAAATAACACCAGGAAAATGTCGTATATCCGACATGGTGAGACAGCAAAGTAATTCAACCTTAGCTGCTGCATTTCAAACGAATTTGAATCGCTTTGAAGCAATTTTTCGGGGAAGAAAAATAATGGAATGGCAGCGGCAAAATACAGTAAGCCAAAAATGATGAAGCCGAGCCACCAGGCTCCAATCCATCCATCGCTATTGATTGTCAAGTTCGGAGGTACTGCAGAAAAGTAAAAATTACTTAAATTACTTCAGGTTGAAAGTCCGGCAAGTATTGATTGCCTTCAAGAAAATAAAGTTCTTCCATTAAAATTTTTGAAAATTCTATCATTTCAGTTATTCATTTCTTAAAATATTGCAGCTGAGCTCCCAAAGATTTCATAAATAGCAATACAGAGAAAATGTGATTTGATCGAAGTTGATTAAATAAAGAGCACCTTCTTTCATTATCGCTGAACTTCAAGACTCTAATAAATTAGTTGTTCGTTTTTAAATTTTAAATTATCGTCAGAAGCAGTACCATCAACAATCGTCGTATACAACTGTGTAACACCAGCACTTAATGCAAATCCAAAAGCTGGCGCAAATGCATACATACTTGATAACAGACCTGCAAAAGTGATAAGATGTTCGTGATCTCTCCTGCACTAAATTCTTTCCATTTCACTATTTCCTTAAAAAATTTCAACTTAAGATTCCATTAATTTATGACTATGACTGAGACTTCATTAAAGTCAGGCAATTATTGAAAAAATACTCAAGTAAAATGGTGATTTTGCTTTATCGGCTAGGTTATTGTCCACATAAACGTAAGCTACTGTGTTGAATGGTGCAGCAGCAATACCAGCCAAGATTTGACCAGTGACCAAGATACAAAATGCCAAAAAATGTTCCTCTTTCTGATGTTCACAACTCTGGTCTAAGTAATCAGTAACTCGTGATGAATCACAAATGTTTTTCAGGATATATTCTTGCTGCAAAACTAATAAGATTTTCCAGGGAGAAATAAGCATGCTTCTAGAGAGAGACGTATCATCATACTCCTAGAAATATTTTCCGAGACTAGGAATAATCGATAAATAAGGAATAAAAGTTGTACGATCCCTCCTTTACTACTGTATTGTTGGAAATTAGCTTAGTAGGAAATTAGAGAGAAGTAAACTTGAAAAAAGAAGAAAAAGAACTAGCCTGGTGCAATGAGAGTGATGCCTCATCGAATGATTTCGATCCAAATAGTGCCATCGGTAGAGCCAAAATAAACATCGACACAGCACTAAGTATTACTCCTGCCATATGCTTATGAGCAGCTATTGTACAACTCATTGAACTTTAGTTATAACTTCTTAGCAAAGTTTGGCAAAAGTCCAGTGTTGTGGTGAAGTATACAAGGTAACCAAGAAATGATGTTACCTGAGGCGGTAATCCGGGGCAAGTGTTTTCCGTTGGCCATAAAACCAACCAGTACTACAGAAGCAGTATGGCCAATGTCATAAAATGATAACAATGCTCCGGACTGTTTGCTCGTTATGCCGAATCGTCGCTCCAGATTTGTCAATATGCCAACCACGTATGCAAGGTATGTCCCCTGTATAATTTCTTTTAAAGCATCAATCTGAGAGTGGATCAAAATGTCACACGTAGAGACTTGATTTTCGACTGAGCCGAAATCGCAGCAGTGATAAGATCTTCTGAGTAGAGGTATCACTTACCTGAACAGCAATCACGAACAACATTGCAACGAGAAAGCATTCCACGGAGGGTGAAGTTTTCTTCGACGATTGTAATCTTCGTGGTATCATTACTGACACGTCATTCTTCATGCTTCTGAATCTTTCTTTTTCAGCGAATTAAGTTTTAGAATTAACGGACGTCAGAATAAAGCACAACATTTACTACCGTTATGTGAAACAGCGAGAATGCATTGTGCTAAGAATGAGTACTTTCAAGAGTTATCATAGTGAGAATTGCAAACTTCCAACTAAAGATGACATCGGAGAAGACTTTATGTGTAGGAAAATAAATAGATTGATTTACTGACAAGCAGGGATATAAAATAATAGGTGGAATAAGCAGGAACTGAAATATTGCCAGACATTGAATTATTTGATATGGAAAGCAGAGCACTCCGAGAGTTCTCAAAAGGATGAATTCCAAGAATTCTCAGAGCAGCAAATAGCTTTCCCGAGTCCACAACTTAACTACCTCGAAAAATGTCCCGTACACACAACATCCAACTGTCCCTGACCAGTGAGGAAATTTCGGAAGTGATGGAACGATCCTGAAGTGAATCAATTTGGAAATGTGACAGATGATTGTTAAAATATGGACAGGCAGGTGGCTGGTGAGTCATACGTCATTCAGCAGGTAGAGAAGGAAAGGGAGAGAAGTAAACTTGTTTCCATAACAAGCAACGACTAAAACCAGTACATCACGATGATAAATAAGTCTATAGTGATAGCATATTCAGGCAGTGATAGCTTATAGTCTCAGTTGTCCGATAAATTATTCATGACTGGTGATAAGAGACTTAACTTATAATTGAGCAGTGCGTGTTTCATTTTAATCCTTTGCCAAGAAGTATCCAAGCAGCTCTGCATGCTTCAGAATTGCAATATTAATTAATTTATTTAGGGAAGTTGGTTTTTGTTTGAAATCTTAAGACAACAACTGTCAGAATGACCTAAAACTGAGGAACATATGCTAATTATGGACATACCATTTTATTACAATTTTTAGATTTTTATGAATTAGTAAATCTGAATTTGAAATTAATGGAAAAGAATAATATCTATGCTTATCCAACTCCTTAGAAATTTCAAAAAAAAAAAAATCTACCGGGAAATGTAGAAGAAACTTTGAACTTCATCCAGATTTTGTTTACGAAACCATTATGTAAACAACATGCAGAAGTTATTAATTAGTGTGGAACAATATTTGAAGTCAACAAATTTGTGAAAAGTTTCAAATAAAAAGAATTTGCAGGTTACTTGATTCATAATTGATAGCGAAATTATTGACTTAATTAAACCATAACATAGCAATTACTAAACTGCACAATTCTTAGATTTAAAGTCTTATTATTATTGGTTATGAATAGAAACAATTTTTTTTTGATTTAAAAAAACCTGAAAGGATAATAAATCAGTTTTTCTTTGAAATTAATCTAAGTATTTTGCCTTCCCACAATTTTTAAAACCACTGAGTATGGTCGAATAGCCTCCTCAAATATTTGGTTGCATTTGTTATTCATTTATTCTAAGTAATCTTTGTACTGATTTTGAATAAGCTTCTGACTGGTGCTCCACGTGAGATTATTAAAATCTGGTTTTAAAAACATTTACGGAGAAATTTTGCAAATAAATTATTCATTTTCAACAGTGTTTTCAGTTTTCTTCTTGTCTTTTGTGTCGTTGTTTTACTTTTTTCCTAAAATCTAATTTAACAATTTTCACATCAAATATTTACATTTCTTCCTAAACCAAAAATTTCGAAAAATCCAAGATTAAGTGGTCAAATTCTGGAGATTACCAATACTAGAAATCTTTGTTTCTTCCAAATTTATCCTTTAGTATAGTATAAATTAAAAATACTCGGATAAAGCCGTGATTCATCAGTAGTTTAAAATGATGATAGCCGAATGATAATACAAATGTGAGGCTTAAAAGCACAAGTGGAATATCGTTATCAAAGAGGTAAGTTAAGGCAATATCAGTGATAAAATCAATTAAATTGTATTAAATTCTAACATACCTTAAACAAGATATATCATCAAGCAAAATTTAATCAGAACCAGAAGAGTCAGCTTTCAATAAACAACTTCAAATATGCTAATTTCTCGGACAGAAAAGTCACAGTATCCTTTCACTTATATGAGCACTATATCATCTCAATTCATGTTCACCAACTTATCAATAACCTTCCACTACACTACTGATAACATCAAACAACTTATCAACTTGCCGTTAATAAAAGATTATCACCCCACAGATGTCAACGGATGTCAGTAGTAGGCAACAATTAGTTGAGAAAACATATTTTAATTAAGATAAGCATGCTTGGAATGACACTGTTAATTCACGTTCTGCGTTAAATTAGGACGTACCTTGACGTACACGTGTCCTCCACTCAGTGCACCTTTCAAAATGGCGCGCTGGCTTGCACTCTTTCTTAAGCTTATATAACAGCTTCGCATCAGATGCGTGTGATCGTGCACATGGTGACGTGGTTGGCACGATACTGGGAGCGTGTGTCACGTGAGGAGCGAAGCATAAGAAGTCTTGTGTCACGTGGGAAGCGGAGCGTGGGAGTGTGGTGCACCGACGAGATTTTTTTATGCAGTTCTGCTAGCAGTCAGTGCTTAATAAGCTGTAGTCTTATTTGCGAACAGTATTGTAATATCCAGGCTTCCTATTATTTGTAATTAACATTAGTGACTTAGCAGAGGCCTCTCATTTCGGAAATAATTTTTGAATTTGAAAAAACTTATGCTTTCGTGTGAATTAGAATTTTGTGACATTTCCTTTTAAATGTGGAAATATCTGCTAAGTTTCAAGCTATCAGCACACTTGAAGCAGATCTTTTTATAGTGGCTAAATGGAGAAATTGATATGCACTGTACAGACGTATGATTGGGGACGCCAAGGAAGTCAGAGTGAAGTGGCCAGCTTGATGCATTCAGCTGACAAACAGTTTATTGTTGATGAAAACAAGCCCTATGCAGAGGTTCGTGTTATCTAACTCTAGCTACTGATTAACTGCTTTAATTACTTTTTAAAAGGGTTCTATGCAGTTTTTCTAATTAATCAGTTATCATTGAGTTAGTAACAACTGGATTTTCGTTATCAGTATACTTCGATTCTCCTGTTCTTATTTCTGTAGAACGAATGAGACAAAAAATTTTTTTTCATCTTTCTCAATTGAGATACGGAATGCGTCAGATTTAAGCTTCCTTAAATAATATTTACAGCAGAGATTCATATTTTAGGTTGATAGCATTTCCCTTGAATTCATTTCAGTTATGGATGGGTGTTCACCCAAATGGACCATCAAAGCTTGCATCAGACGGGACACTTTTATCAAAAAAAATTAATGAATCAAAATCTTCACTAGGTGTTCATGAAAATGGATCGTTGCAGTTTTTGTTCAAAGTGCTTTCGGTGAATAAAGCACTTTCAATACAAAGTCATCCAGATAAGGTTATTACATTAATTTTTACGGTTGCTGAAAATTTAGCTATATGGTTGGTAAAAAAGTAATTCTTTTCTGCATCATCAGGTGTATTTAACAGATTTTTAGGGAAAATTTATTCTCCTTTATTCCACATTCGCTAGATAATGATACATCATTGAACGCTGTGAAAAAACTGGGATGTGAAGAAAAAACCTGCATAAATCGAATGCGTTTAGTTTACAAAGATTTTGTGAGGCATATTCGCTTGTTGATGCTATTTCTAATCGTTTGTAGGAAAAAGCGAATATATTGCACAATCGTGATCCAGCTCACTATCCAGATAGCAATCATAAACCAGAAATGGCCATTGCCTTGTCTGATTTCCAACTGTTAAGTGGTTTTCGTCTCTCCTGTGAAATTTATGATAATATTAAAGGTTTAACGTTTTCATTTGAAACGTTTGTTGCGGCATTATGTAGTTTTCGATATTGACTGTAAGTCGGACAATGCTGTTATTTTTCTCTGATTCTTTCACACATAATTCTTTTTAGCTTTCCCCGAACTACAAAGCTTAATTACATCAAGAAATGCTATTGAATCCTTGAAAACTGGAAATGAGGCTGAAAGACGAGAGGCCTTAAAGAGGATTTTTTCTGAATACATACGTTCATCAGACGAAAATGTATCCAGAGCGGTGAAACAATTAATGGAACGCCTTATGAACAGTTAGCCTTTAATCGCTAGTAAGAAATTTTTTTCTTGAAGAAAAAACGCTAAGCATGCCTTTCAAGCAGTCTATTCTGTAAAATATATATATATATTATTTTTCATTATAGCTTTTGGAAAGTTATTTATTTACCGAAGAATCTATTTATATTTATATCAATTATAAAGTACTGACTATCTTTATTTATTTTGCAGAAAGTAATCGCTCCGATCTCGAAGAGTTACTTCTGCGACTGAACAATGAGTACCCCAGTGATGTAGGTGTGTTCGCACCGCTTTTGATAAATTATTTTACACTGAAAAAAGGAGAAGCTGTTTTTATAGGACCGAATTCTCCTCATGCATATCTTCTGGGAGGTAAGCACAGGATTTATACTGCAATTTTTGTAATAAATCTTGATTGTTCGTTGTTGGAAAAACTTTCCAGAAGTTGCTGAAAATTTCTACAGATTGTATGGAGTGCATGGCTTGTTCAGACAATACTATTCGTGCTGGTCTAACACCGAAATTCAAGGATGTCGACACACTTTGCTCAGACTTGACATTCGAAATGGCTCAGCCACGACCACTTTCTCCAAAAGTAATTGGTCCTGGAATAAGGGAATATGCGCCACCCGTTCAAGAATTTGCAGTCCATGAATTAAAGGTGATTTTGTATGACCTTGGTATTCATAAAGTAGTTTCAAAGAGTGCATTTTGGATAGTGTCAGTTCTTTTTTTTTTTGCGTCATGTTTGAATTTTAAATCTTATCCCGAGAAGACATGAGAACAAACAGTGAGAATTTTAAAGTAATATAGATAAAAAGAAAAAATAATCTCTTTGAAGATCCTCTCTTTTCTTTCATTTCAGAGTGAAGTCACTGAATTGCGAGACGTCGGTGCTAGTAGTATTATTATAATAATAAAAGGCTCAGCTGAAATGCATGTTGGCGTTGAGAAATTTAAGGTGAATCGAGGTGATACGTACTTTATCCCTGCAACTATAAGCCATGTAAATATCATATCAAACGGTGATTTTCTGGCTTACCGTGCCTTCACACCTGAAAAAGACAATTGAAACTGTTCTTTCTAAATTCAAGGATGAAATTCCGTTATCTCCAAATATTATTTTAAAAGAAAATTTTATTTCCTGAGATCTTCGAAATCTTTAAAATAGCTGAAGAAATATCATCACCCCTTCCCTTCCCCATCATACCTTAACTTCTCCCACAATCATAATTTTCCGCAACTCTGTCGTTCGATGTTGCAATAAATTGGTAGCTTGAGAGGTTTTGTGATGTTTGCCACGTATAAAACTCCGTGTTATTCTTCAACCGAGATTTCGAAAAATCTTCAGGTGGGATGTGCAGTGATAGTTTTTTTTTTTGGAATGTTTCCGATCGTTCCCTTATCAGACTCTACACAAATTCCAGAACTCAAGTCAGCGCCATGTATGCATAGTGCGCAAGAAACAGTACGCGACTTTAATATGAGGATAAATTTGCAAATAAAGGTGTGAAACATAAAAATACAAAATATAAACAATCGAAGATCTATGTAATGTTCGTATGATATTGTGGTTAGCAAAAAAAAAAAAGTCTTGAAGGCCGCTCCTTAGCAGAACCTAGCTTACCACAAAAATTCACTCATTACGGTGGAAGAGAAGGACTTTAGCGACCGACTAAATGCGGGTGTATAGCATGTTTAAATGTAGAAAGAAGAATGGATAGTCAGAATATTCGTGTGAAATACCTTCTGGATTCAAAAATCCGTGAAGTTCACGAATCTACGGAAACTAGTTAGGCGGTACGATGCTCTACAGTTGATGTGTTCTGTTCGGATTATACTAATTTCCCTTTTCTGACATAAGCCAGATCAAAAACTAGAATTTTCTTGGTGAATGTACTTCTCAGAAATGGTGAACTAAGCATAAATTAATGACATTAGAACGCAGCGGAGAAGCGAGAGGCAGTTGGGCAAGGCCTAAAAAACGTGGGGGTTCGGGTCCGGAGAGACCTTTACTGAATGGACGGAATAAAAGGCGATAATAAAAAGCAAAAGAGGAGAAGAACAACGAGCAAAAGATTCGAAGATTCGCAAAAAAAAAAAAAAAAAGACATTTTTAAAAACGAATAAAACATCGTCCAGCTCAAGACATGCGGTACAGTCAGCAGGAAGTCATAAAGTGAAACTTGAATTCCGAATTAAAGCATACATACAAACATAATCCAGACATACATAACATACAGTCGAGCACAGAATCGGGTCACGATGAGAGAAATAGGGTCTAGTTCCCAGAAGAAAAAACTTCCTCGGGAGAAGCAAAAATAAGATGAACTGCAATGTCACTGACTTACAGACTTAGGAATACTCTTCCATAAATTTTAAATGAAATAGGAAAAAAATGAGCAGTTTAGCAAAAGACAATACCAGTGAAACGATGCCACTGCTGTCCTTAGCGGCGCACATTAAAATTGCAATGAAAAAACTATAAAACATCCTAATTTAAAAAAAATTTTTTTAATTCGCATACTAACTGTTGGATTTGACTAAGAAACAAGCCCAAGAAATTACCCGTTCATACTGAAAAAAAAAAAAAATATTTTAGTTTCGCAATAAAAGGTTCCTTTTTTTGGACAGAGCTGATTAAATAAAAAAAAATCTTTTGTCAATTCAGAAAAAGGTTTTGAAATATGACTAAAAATGATCTAAAAAGATCTGAAAAAACACCACGGAGTTTCTCAAACAAAACATAAATAGCAAAAACAGTGCAAATAACAGAAAAGCTCTTTACGGGACGAAAAAAAGTGAAGAGACAGGTAATCGTAGCCGTGGTCAGATAGCTTAATTTGTGCACGGGAAAAATAAGATTTCACTGGCACAGTGAACCTCTACAGAAAGGCTGATGAACGGTCAGGCTGACATGCAATCAAGTGGCCAAACTAATGGTAATCGAATACCTCCGGAGATTATGAAGAATGACACTCACGCAGCGTCCTACGACATTTTGTGAATAGCACTACTCTTCGCATGAATTTGCTACAAAAGAAAAACTACAGTAAGCAAGTGCGTTGCATGGGATATTTCATAAGACTGATAAAAATACATGCAAAAACATACAAACAAAAATCATAAGAACGGACAAAAAACAAATCGAACAAACAATATTCAATGCGAAGACATACATACCAAAGAAAAATGGTCGTCTAAACAAACAAAAAAAAAAAAAAAATCTGCCCCATAAGATAGAAATTATAGCCTTCTGCTTGAAGTACAGACAAACAACAGATAAGTCAATCATTACGCAATTTTTTTCAAAAAAAGAGTTAGGACACTAAAAATGATACAAATCAGCTTTGGGGATCAAAAACAATTTGATAGATACAACAAAGGTCTCTCCACTTATGGTCAGAAATAGCATGAAGTAAAAGGAAGAATAAGGTCCACCATTCGCCGGTTCTAAATTTTTAAATTTCTCAACTATCCTAATGCCAGGATGACAAATAAAAAACAGAAAGGGAATGGGCAGAAGGACAAGGATTAAGGATGAAAAATTTCCCAATAAACACCCCATTACTGGAACGAGAATCCTTCCGATGGAACGTTCTGTTGCGTTGATTCAAAAAAATGATCTCCTGTAGCTATTCCATCATCGTCAGTTTCCGAAAAGTAATTATCAATGATTTCGTAGGCCAATTTATAAATTTCCTCACTTTCATGATTTTGCAAGTGCTCGATCTTATCCAAACCTGAAGCAGTAAAGATACTGAAATTTTTTGTATCTTGATCAACTGTGCATCATCTTTTTAAATTATCCCCTATAGTGGAATATAATTACAATCTTTTACCCTATCCAGTCCCTTGGTATATGTGCAATCTACGAGTATAAGTGTGTTAAATTAAAAAAAAAAAACCTAACAGATCAATAATATCTACAGTTTCTGCGGTACAAGAAGGTGAAGATATAAAAATTCCTCATTACCAGATGAATTTCTTAATTTACGCATAGAACTTAAATCTTACCTCCGCATTCTTCAATCATTGTGCAAATCGCTTCAGAACGCGGTCCAGCCATTTTGAGAATATTATTAAGGCCATCCAGGACAACATGCACAATTTGTGAATCACGTATGGAAAGTAGAGCACAGAATGGTGGTATCACACCTTGTGAAACCATATATTCTACTTGTTCGGCGCGTCCACTGATTGTAACGTTCGAAACAGCCCATGCTGCTTCCTAGATTACAAATTAACGGGAATTTTTTTTTTTTCCAAAAACTATAATAAACTGAAGCGACTGTAAAAAACCTTTTGTGTCTGGAAGTCTCCCTTCTCCAATAAATGAATAATCATTGGCATTAACCCAGCATCAATTACAGCTTGTACTTGAGCCTGATTGCCAGCCGTTATGTTGGAAAGGAACCAAACCGCTTCCTAAAAAATGCAAAATCAATCTGATATAGCGATCTTAAAATAGTGTAAAAAAAAAACCGAGAAGATATAAGTTTTTGAATAAACGTCATACTTTATTTATTTTCTCTTTTTGATGCGATAGTAATGCAGGCATTTGTTGTAAAACACCGCAGTCCAGAACAAGTTGCGTTTGTTCATCTGTTCCAGTAACAATATTCCCGACTGCACGCAACGCTGCAGTTTGTACCTTAACTTCAGGATGAGAGAGAAGAGGAATCAAATTGCTCACAACCTGAAATTTGAAATCTAGAGCTTTCCCTACACATATTATGTGGATTCTGGCCTGTACTAAGAGAATTTTACGATTCCCTTCTAAGCAACCAAAAAACTTACACCGCTGTTAATGACCATTTGAATTTGTTCATTTCCACCATCCGTAAGATAAGACAAGGCCCATACAGTATCTACCAATATATTTTGGTCTGTATGGCTTATCAGAGCAGCTAAAGCAGGTAAAAGTGTTTGAACAATTTCTGGTGATGGTGGCGGATCCTGAAAAGTCCGCAGTTCAGCTAAAGTAAATGGACAGTGATCCCTGCGACATAATTACTCTCACCAAATTTATTTTATCGAGGAACTCACCTTGGAACGACATAAATTCACGATAACCCAAGTAACATTACGCAGGAATCCAATGGGGATGCCAGGTGTAATAAATTTCAGTAGTGGTTCAACGATTCCAAGCTGAATACAGTAATCCCGGAAATGTGGTCCGTCACCTAAAACTTCCTTTTTTTTTTTCATTTGGAAAATATTTATAAAATTGAAGATCAAATCTATTCGAGAAAAGGAAAAGAAAAAGATTTTACAAGAAAAGGACATTTTGCTTGTTCATATTCAACAAAATTTACGTTAATTGAAACTATAAACTATAAACTTTTCCCTGAGGAAAAAGATATAGAATAGAAGCAATTATTAAGCGAAAACTATCAAAGGGAAGAAGTTGGATGATCATATTCGTCTGCACTTCCCTAGTTTACGAACACACTACTTCACCTTCATCTGCATTTCGTTAGGTCTTCCACTTCACCTGTACTTCATTAATCTAATACTGATGAATTTGATAAAAATTTCAGAATGTTGATAACGAAAACAAACCAATAATATTTCCAAGAGCCCAGACGGCTTGTTCACAGACATTCATATTTCCTGAAGATAGAAGTTCCAGGAATAAAGGTACGGCACCAGCCTGAACAACAGATTGTGTTTGTTGTGAAGTTCCTGACGCTATGTTTGTCAGTGCCCATGCTGCTTCAAACTGCAGTGTAACACTGCAAAAAATGCAAACATGTAAATCATAAAACGAATCACTTTACAAAAATTTTGTCGAGATGGGAAATCCTTGATCATTTGGAAGTATAAGTAGAGCAGTGGTAACATTTAACAAACCGCTAGTGCCCCAATAAATAAGGTAGTAGCTTCCATTCAGGATTAAGATAAAAAGATCGAAATAAGGAAGGAAAAGTTATCACTGGACAATTTCGCACCTTAACGTACAAGCAGCTATCTTTCGAGATATATGATACGGCTGGAACCGCTATCAATCGCTTCCTACTACAGCAAATCGTAAAACTGCGCATCATGACAACAAGATTCCCTACTTCTTATTAATCTCCCCAGTCAAAAGTAATCTCGCTGAATGTGATATCCTTGAACAACGAGCCTCAAGTTCATGCCATATCTACAGTAATGTAAAACCTACTTATTGGAACTTAAACACTGCACCAATATTGGTAAAATACCAGATGCGATCAGGTCATCAATTGGGGGATTACGATCAGACGAGAGCAATTTTCGTGCCTGAAACACGCATGCTATGTTTATATTAACTACACCTTATACTTGTAAATTTAAAACATTTCCCATCACTCTCGATTAGTTTTATTCCTTCCCCCCTAAAATTTAAGCCACCTTACGAGGTGGTTAAAATTTCAGTTTTCCCTTTAATTTTCATACAACGCATCTTACTGTTTAAAAATGGTTTACATGGAAGTTTAGCTTCAATCATTTACAGTAACAAATTCTCAAAACTTATTACCTGCTGCACAGCTGTGAGCTGCACATCTTGATCCTGACTACTTGCTTTCTTGACAATATCTTCCAGAGTATTACGATTGTAAGTTCCGTTCACAACGACACCACCTGCACTCGTTGACGCATCGTCTGAATCCAGCGATCTACAAAAATGATATATACATTTCCTTTTCTGATGGGCTTCACTATATTAACAAACATGTTGTTCGGCAGGAAAAAAGAAAACATGGGTAAATAAGTAACATTTTCCGTCATACATAGTTGACCAAGTCGATAAATACGTAGCAACAAAGAGTTTTAAATTCTAGTCGGCTGCTATGAATGCTAAGTGATTTGTTTTCATTTCAAGAAATAAATTTCACTTACTCAACAGGTATGTTACGACGTTTCGACAGCGTTTCCTCACGTTTGTCTTTCCGAATAGAAATAATATTTTCCACGCGATTTTTCCTCAAAGCTTCGCTGTCTTTGCCCATATTTTTGTATTGGGTTTGTCGCGACTCCGTCATCCTTCTTATCTCTCGTTTTAGCTTGGTGCCAAAATTGAAAGGTCACTGAGCTGAAATTGAAAAGCATGTTAATAACTATATCTTTTCCTGATGGCGAAAAAAAAAATCTGAAAATTTCTGTACCTCACATCCTTCTCAGCGGTTTAAAAATAACATGAATACAAGACAATTCGCCAAATTACAACAATAATTCAACCTCCTTCCTATAGTTTTGGCCTTAGCGGCAATGCGTGAAACACGATTTACATTTCAGTGAAACTATCCCCACAAGAATTTTATGCACTTTCTAACCTTAAGCAACAATTTCATCCTTTCAAATTTATCATGAATGTTTATTAATTCAGTAGCGTCCAGTACACTCCTTATTTTCACAACCTTATAAAATCTCCCAGCAATCCAACTCCTTGAAAATACAAAGTCTGCAGAAAACTACATACTCAGCACGCATTCAAATTATATTTCCAAAAGTAAATCACTCCAATATTGTTGGATATGCACGAACAAACTGAGACATTTCTAATCAATGATAAGAAATCAATAAGCAATGGATATTATACTATTGGAATCCACATAGAATGTCAACTGAATCATCGCATCCTGTACATTCAGAATCTAATCTAATCCATAAAGTTTCTAATCATGAATAATCGAATTCACGTGACATCCACTACAGATCGATGTGGAGAACAGATACCGGACACCATCACCACCACCCCCCATCAACCAACCAACCGAACAATCAACCTCTCTCCCTGACCTAGATCAGCCTCAATACGGCCCCGCGATCTTGTTAGGAACAGATACGCTATGCAATGATTGCCGTCTCACATGGTATTTTTTATTATGTGGTTTAATGGGTTGCGTTGTTTTGAAGCAAATAGTAGTGTCGAAAAGATTTAATATACTTCAGTTTTTGGTTTCATTTCGGGATTTACCGATTAGTCTGTGCAGATTTGTCTGGTATTGCTCGAGTTTTTTTCCATCCGCTATTCTCGAGGATATTCTCTCTAGTAATATTGCAAGATAATTAACAACTAAGGTTATTGTACCTTGTTACAAACATATGATCGAAATTGATTCTGTTTTTGAAATTTAAAAGAAATAGATGGAATCAAGTTGAAACTTGACAAGCCATAATTAGTGTGTGGATAATCACTTTTACCCAGTGAAGGTTATTTTAATTAAATAAAATATTTATTATTCTATATTTATTTAGTGATCGCATTGTTTCGCTTAGCAGTTTCAAATGTCTGCACATGCAGCGGAGGAGTTAAAGGAGACCGGGAACTGTTTTTATCAACAGCATCGTTATGAAGATGCAATCAGTGCTTATAGTCGGTCAGTCCTACCTGCGTAATAAATTTTATCTTTCGCTTTGCAATATCAGTTACCGACCTTTTCTGTATTCATCTTTTGTATTCATAGTTCATCTGTATTCATAGTTCGTTTACAAATTTATAGATTTTCAGTTTACGTCGTTTTAGGGCTTTAAGCATTAGGGGTAGAGTGGAGTGGCAGGCTGACAGCTATTTTACTGTAAACATATGGATTTTTTTTTTGATTTCGTTGCTTTAGTATTCCGAGCATATCGACGTTTCCTAAATTCCTTTAGTTACTTTGTTCTAAAAGCTATTTTACGCTCTCGCACTTAGCCAAATAGTGGTCAATTTTAGAGCTATAATTAACAATCCAGTGGTCCCAACTTATTTTACCAATCGGGCTTTATGTTACATGCAAACGATGCAGTGGGAAAAAGCTGAAGACGATTGCAAGAAAGCTTTAGATTTGGATCGGAAAAATGTTAAAGTAACTTCTTACGGTATTTTTTTTTCTCAGTTAGAAGTTCAGATATTTTAGTACAGCGGTGATTGGTTGATTTGAGTAGTGTTTTCTCCATTTTCATCGTATTGAATTTTAAAGAGTAAATATTGCCAAGATTAGTCATCTAGAAATGGACAGTAATAAAGATGATAAAAAAGTAACGAAGTTTTTTTAAATTTATTTTACAAATCCATTTTTACGCAGTGAAACTTGAAATTCGAAATTATCGGCTTCAGTGGGCCCGTCACTGGTGCTACAATCTCCGATAAGTTATTTTAACTCCTATGATCTTTCAAAAAACATAGTTAATGGTTTTCGTTCCAGAAATATAAATATCATGTTATACCAAATATTTTCATGATTTCAATCAATGCAGGCGAATTTCTTTCTTGGCCGAACATGTGTACAATTGGGACATTTTGACGAAGCCCTCAAAGTACTTACGCGAGCAAATGACTTGGCACGCAGTCAGAAGTTGAATTTTGGTGACGAGATAACCGCACAAATCCGTGTTGCTAAGAAAGAAATATTTAGGAGAGAAGAAGAAAAACGGTTCTCCATTATCACAGATGTTGTGTTGCTTTCAATAATTGTTAACGTTATAGCCACTTCATATTGCAAATTTGAACTTAAGAAATGTGACGTTATTTTCAGATGAATAAATCCTTATATTGAAAATTAATATCTGTTTTTCTTCTATGCATTATTTCTTCAACTCATAATTTACATCAGTTTCTGCAAAGTTCCAGATTAAAACAAGAGATTGAACTACAAGCCTACCTGAATGGTCTTATTGACGGTGACCTTGCGAGAAAATTGCGTAAATTGAAAGAAAAAAAAGAAACTGGCGACAACACTGAAGTTGTGAGCGATGAAATGGATTTTGAGAGTAAGGAAATAGCGCTAAAAATGGAGGCACAGTCGTCCAAGGATAAATTGAACAACTTGTTTGCACAAGTAATCCGAGATTTGATTAGATATTGTATCTTCGACTGATCAGTATAATTTCTAATATATATATATATATATATATATATATATATATATATATTCGAAGATAGAAAATATATATACTTTAAATATATACCTTATACATATATATATATACTTTAAATATATATATATATATGTATGTATATATATATATATACATACATATATACATATATATATTTAAAACAAGTTTTCAGAAATTTTCTGTGTTTCTTCTGTAATTTTTTATCTGCCAAAAAGAGAGTAACTTTTACTTGGATAATATTTTCAGGTGGATGAGAAAAGGCGAAGAAGAGAGGTTCCTGATTATTTATGCGGTAAAATTAGTTTCGAGATGTTGCGTGATCCAGTAATAACTCCGAGCGGTATAACATATGATCGTGCAGATATCAAGGAGCATTTGCAAAGAGTTGGCCATTTTGATCCGGTTACGCGAGCACCACTTACTGCTGATCAGCTTATACCGAATCTTGCTATGAAAGAAGTATAATTTTTTGAAGTTTAATTTTCTGATTAAAATTTCGTTTTCTATGTATTAGGCTAATGCAGGAGTGTGAGTTGTTTCGGGATTAAAATTGACTTTGTTATCTAGGCTTAAAAACACCTTTATTAGTACAAATAGGAATCACAAATAATGTTTTAGTCAACGAAAAAAGTTTATTTATTCCAATAGTGCGGAAATTCTTAGGGATGTGAACATTCGAAATCATTCTTCCGTCCTGTGAATATTGATTACTTTAATAAGTTGTGTAGTTCTGGTCCTTATGACAGCAAAGGAAATTTCATAATCTAATTCGTGTGACTGCCGAAGGGTTAGTTGTCCGATGTTTTCTCTGGCGTTCATGAAAAGCTTTATACCCTTTGCATTTCTGGTAATTAATACAGATGAAGGTATTTGCGGTGCTTCACATCAATGTGTTGCACATATTTCTCAGGTAGTAGTTCTGACAGTTTAAAAAGCGCTATAATGACATTGCAGCAGTGTGAAGTGCTTTAGTGCTTTTTTATCATACGTTACAGCCCGTTTATTGTTTCTTAAAAAATAAAAAAATGAAGAGTAATTCTTAGGATGAAAAACGTTATTCAAAATGTTTTTTTTTAACTTTTCAATTTACATGGAATACCGGATGACCAAACTGTACGATGGCTGGGGAAGTTGTTGAATAACTTTTTGTACTGTAAAAAGATTCATCTTGGTGATTAGTGTCAGTTGATCGTTGTCAGCTGGCAACCGATTATTGTATTATTTTTAAAACTGCGTTTTCTTCGCTGAAGTTGATAAGGCAAATACCTAGTCATTAATATGATTATCTCCTATTCTTTATGACCCATTTTAAATTGATATGATTCATTACACTTTGCTTTTGTCTTTTATCTAGCATTATTTCTAAAATTAGTTTAACCGTATAGTCAATCTTTAGCAGAGAAAAGAACATTATTACTGTGTTTAATTTAGCCATGCTTATATAAGAGAAAATTTGAACATAAAAACTCTCTAAGTTACCGGAGGAAATTTTTTTTTAAAACTATCTAAATTTATTGAACTAATGCATTCCAGGTAGTCGATCATTTTCTCAGCGAGAATCAATGGGCTATCGATGCTTAAAACCGTATGAAATGTTAAATATCAAGTTTATAAATCCATTTCCATTTCCGATTTTGCAACAGTTACGTGGCATTCTAGCGAGCTGTCTAGTGTTCTTTTTCACTCTACTTGGTTTTGTTATTCACTTATGAGTTTTCCGATCGGAATGCCTTTGAGTCATTCTTCGAATAAGGAAGCGTTCTGTAAATAAATCGATGATGAATACAATGGGAAATTTAGTTATGTTTTAACAGTAAATATTGTTAGGCAGTGGTTTAGTTAGTTTTGATGATGTAGCAGTGTTAATCAGTTGGAAACGTATTGGTACAGTATAATATGCAGTAATCTAATATTGTCGTGAGCTAGAATGTTTGAGACAATTAGTAATATTTATGTTACCCGCAGTAACCGGATGCAGTCTCAAAGTTATTTGTCGATGCTACGGATCTCGAAACCATATTTTAAATTTAGAGCAATTAGGCATGTTTTTAATAGCGATAAGCAGCACTGTGGTTTCTGTAACCTATCTGGCTTAGCAAGGTAAACCGGATTTCTCTAAAGAAATGAAGAATATAGGACTCCATATAAAAAGATTCTAGCTGCGAAAAACACTCAGTATCCGTATTTCCTCCGGAATAACAAGGAGAATCTACATTTCTTAACGGTAAGAAGGGGAGTAATATTTTCTCATCTTCCAACTTTTTTTATTAAGATTGGCTAGCTGTATATTGCAGCACTACTCTGCCCATTTTAAGAGGTGGTACTAAATAGTAAATGGTCACAATTTAAGAATTGAGGCGACACATAAAGCATTTAAGATTGAAATCGCGTAAATTCATGTCAGCAGGTCACCCTAGGTTGCCCGAAGATCTAACTCCATTCATGCGAAGCAAAAAGAAAGCAGACTGAAGTAACGAAGCAGGTTTATTCCAGACAAAAAATGGTTTTCAATTCATTCCACTTTTACCGTTGCGCATTCGGATAGGTAATATGTATATAATCTTCTATGTTCTCATGTATTTTAGAATTCCAAGTTAATTATTGCAGAGATGTCCTTTTCCTTGCATTCACGAAAAGTTCCATTATGCCAGGAGGTAAATATTTTTTACCACTGTACATATGTTTTAGAAATAATATGCTCCTGAGAATATATTAGATGCGCAATCCCTATCCGTAGTAAAAGTACTTGAAGTAAGCCAATAGAGCCTTGAATCTCATCCTCAAAAATCCTTAGCTTAATTTGCGGTGCACCAAGCACCAGTAAGTAAATATAGTACTCAGATCTCTAGTTTTTTTTCCCGTTGTTTTTTTTTTTTTTTTTTTTTTTTTGAGTTCTAAACAAGTAAATTGTAAATACATGCAAATTTTTAAAAATGATCTACATTTCGTCAATTTTATTATGCAAACTATAAGTTAATCATGAGGAATACATTTCTCCTGATAGCTGAAATTATTACAAGCTCTCCCCATTTTATAAATGACACCGGAACATCAACAACAACATAACAGTGTACTCTAAATTAAGGAAACAGTAGATTGATCTATCAACAAACCACCTATTTGAACAAAAGGTAGCAATCCATTGCAAAAATATCTGCTTTATTTGTGCCCTCGGTTATCCATTGGTTTCACCTGGAAATTAAATTTACTAGAATTTTTTGGGATCGAAATAAGTTATCTTCATAATAGACACTCCGTTACCCAATTTTAATATAGCAAGTGATATAACACCAAAAAACTAGTAAAACAAGGCCGTAGATTAAGACAACTCGTTAGTAGATAAAGCTGACATATGATGTTGCAACAACTCGAAAAATGTGCCAGAATTGGTCAAGCAATATTAATGCAACAGGAACAAAGGATGACTCTTATTCGTCGGCTATGAATAAATGCTATTAAACTTGAAATTGGCTCTTGATAAAAACTATTCACAAGAAGTATATCTTACTTTATAAATCCTCACAATCCAATGTTCTGTGGTGTAAGCCTCTTCCAAGAAGTCAAGTTCGAAATCCTTATTTCCGATTTCAGCATGCCTTACCCTATCAAAACCGGTGACTTGACCCTGGAAGTGCTTTGGTTAACAAAAACAGGTTTTACTTAGTAATTGAATTTCTAGAATTTACAGGCCCGAGCATTAGTTTGAGTTTCAATTTGTTGTCTTTTGCCATCTTTTATATGATAATTTCTTATGAATAAACATCCCTTTCTAAATCCAACATTTTCTTCAAGTATATGAAAAAAAAAGTTAATTGTAAACCTACATGTTGTGTGTAGAGCCCACCAAATCGATAATAGCACAGTTTATACATTAGACAGCTAAGCATCGTTGGAGAGCCTTCACGATCAATCCGAAATTCACCCGATTTCGAAAAGTAATCCATCTCTTTGATATGCTTACCCTCCGGTGTCGATCCACCAATCCTTACCATCCATAAAAATTTGTTAATATCTGCAATAAAAAAAATTATCGTAGAACTGCACAAGCGAACAATCTATCCTGATATTTCCAAGCCCAAATGATTCTTAAAACCAGATAGAGAATAAAATCAATAATATATAAGTTACTTTCAGCACAACCTTATGATAAGAAGATAGAGATATTAAAAAAATCACCATCAGAAGAATATCCAATTACTCCACCAAAAATGACTAAGACGTAATCAACATCCAATTCACGCATTATCTCATATGCATCTTCCTCTTTTGAAGACATCGCCTACATAAAATTTAAATAAAACCAACAATAAAAATTTAAGCGTGGTGTGAAAACAGATCTTTACATTCTGCTTTAGGACCAGACCTCTCATCAATTTTAAAGAAATAAAAGAAGTACGAAAATGTTATCAAACGGCTAATCAACAAACAGGAGAGGTAAGGTAACATCAACAAATAGGGGATGTAAAGTAACACAAAACAATTCATGTTACTATGAGATTTGATGGGAAATTCAAAAGACTTCAATTATGAAAACTTTCCCTTTCTTACCTGTCCGACTCGAGATATGTGTGTATTGTTCCAAGTATTATTATCAACAATAACTGTTCGATTGGCCATTGCTGTTATCTGATACCCATAATCCCACCAAGACATGACTTTTGCGTCCTGAAAATTATCAAAACTTTAAAAGGTTTCAAGAACAAACTTGGTAGTTTTATCAATCGCTTAATTTACACATATTTTCATACAAATACCAACTACTAACTGGATGTGTATTCTTCCGCAGCCAATAATACGCTTCTCTGAAATCATCAAAAATAATCGTTGACCCATCACCACCATGTGCAGAAAGAACAATCGAAGGACTACTGTAGGCCTCAGAAGTTGCCCAGGTACAGTGGTATACATATGAAAAGAAAAATATTGCAACAATTGCAATCACTGCTTGTGCTATCTGAAATTATGGCAGTCATAATGCTAAAAAGACTGTTTGTAAAAACGTTTCCATTAAGATAATATGAGACACTACAACCAAAAGTTGCTTAAGCATTGTACAGCACTTAACTGATGATGAAGGGTGACTATAAAATCTCACCCCTAAATGATTTGTTTCGCCATAGAAACTATCCTATATTAATCCAGAAATGAACATGAGATAGTAAATGCAGTATAAATTCGAAAATGTCACCTCATTTTTGTATGGATAATTTTTCTCTTTCTCCTTTTTGTCATGTCTGACATGTGTAGATGTTGAATCCAAATTTTTCATAAATGTAGAAAGTGTTGATGACAGTGCAATACCACCAAGTATGCACATTACTGGTGCCAGTACCAGCATTAAGCGAACCATAACACCCTATAAAGTATAGATCCCAACCTATTTAAAAATATTTACTTAAGAGAAATAGATATTGAAGATATTGAAAAATATATCCTTCCAAAATTATTCCATAATAGAATTCTTCATTTGTCCCTCTGAATTAATGAGAATTTGTTTTTCTGAGTAAATGAAAAAACATTGTGTAAACAAAATAAACATTACAGAAAACTAAGCAGAGCATTAAATTTTCTTGAAACTACCTGAAAAAAGAAAACATACCGCAAAATATATGCTTGTAAGAGCATAGAGTATTATAAAAATGTTGTGATCATTGAGATCCTTGAAACAAACATATAACCCAACTGAAAACAAGCAACTCAATTATTTCAATGCTTTCATCAATATCGTTATGTAGGTCCAATTCATAATCCAAGAAAAAAACCGAACACCTGGAAAAGTAAACACCAATATTTGCAAATCAAAGTAGAAAGAGCTCCATGCCGTTGGTTGATGTTCAGATACAGATGCAATAATTGGAATATTGTTTTTAGCATACGATGGATCTAGCAATGAATAAAATCGTCCAGTCCAAGGAGCAATTTCTAAAACAATGTGATATTTAGAAATTCCTTTTCAAAAAGGCTAAAACTGATAGAACCATGCGAGAAAATGGCAATTACCTTTCTAAATTTCAAATTCTCTTGGTATCAGAAAAGTGGACTATGGGAGCGACAAACAGTAACCATTAAATAATGCTGAATAATAGGAAGTTAAGAGTCCTCAAGGAAATTAAAATAACGTGAGAAGGTAGCATCATAAAATAATGGCAAAAGTCATGAATTTTAACAAATGTTTGGTTAGTAAAATGAATCACGATTTCTTTTTCTAGATATATACAGGGAATATTTGAAGTGCAATTGCTAAAATCATAAGTTTAAGACAAAGTGGATGAACAACGGCTTCAGTACTACAAAATTAGTAAAATATAAAGAGATTTATCCTTGTTTACTTCCAAGATATGAAGCTATTATGATACTCATCGCAACGACGCATGCTGCAAACATAATAGTTGATCGAAAAAGGAACTGAAAATTTCCTTCCGACATTCGTGCGCGAAGCCATTTAGCAAAAGCCATAATTTGGCATAATCCAAAAACACCAAAGGCCTGAAAGTAAAAAAATTTTTCATAGAACATAAGTAACTTAGACGAACAAATATAAATTTCATTAAAGTAGGTGCGATATAACAGAATCCTGGCAACAGTGTATTAAACATTAGCTGAGATAGATTTAGCCTAATTTTAACAGGAAAAATGTTAAGAACAACCTTGGCCAATCTGAATTCTTTTTAATGTGTTTGAAGTTACGGATAAGACATTTGACAAAGCAAAATCGATTAAGCTGAGTTCAAAGAAATTAAGCTCCTATAGTTACAATAAAATCCCACCGATTTGAAAAAATTTTCTAACACATTAATAAATTCCAAAGCATACCATCATATGCTCTGAAGTTTGTACAGGTTGAAATCCGACAAAAGGGATTTGCATCGAAAGTATGGTCCCAATAACGTAGAACTAAAGCATTTATTTTTAACGATGAAGAATGAACATCTTTAAGTACTAGTTAGGTAAAAAATTTTTTTTGAAGTGAAGAAAGAAAGGAAAGTTTTCAGTCATTGAGAAGTCATCATTATTTTATATTTAAACGAAAGATGGATTAAATCGAAGTCCCTACAAACAACAAAATATGCCACTTAGAAAAACAAACAAAAGCCAAAATCGGCACACTTCAAAGTTTGAAATGATAGAAACACGAAGAAATAATTCCTCAACATATTTTTCTCTTCCCACTACTTAATTTAGCAGTTCTATTCCTTACGAAAAAAAAAAAAGTAACCGTAGAATAAGCGATGTATATTTTGTTGGAGAATCGGCTAGTGCAAATAAGTGCCAAAACATGTAACGGAATGAGATTTATTAAGAAGACGTAACCACCCCAAGATGAAACCATGTAGAAATAGCCTAGAGAACATAAAACTGACCAGCACATGTTCCCACTCTTTACAGACTGAAAAATCGAAATTAAATACCATAAAATCTTTTAAACAAAGCTATGCTACGACCCTGTATTTCAGAAAACTGAAATTAAAGGATGAATTGAGAACGACTGATCACATATTTCAGAAAACAACTTTATATTACTCGGAAGCGACTGGCAATAGTAAAAACCATCTACTGAACATTAAAAAAATGGGTGAAAAAAAAACCTTGATCCACAAGTAGTACGTGGACAGCATGCAAAATATGGCAATACCTTCGTTATCATATGAACCAGCTACGGAACGAGATATGTAACCTGGCACAATTGCAATCATAGAAGCAGCTACTAAGCCAGCCGCATCATCCTATATTAGGTCTGTTATTTATCAAGTCTGGTCAAGTCTGCATCGAAATTGAAAGATTAGTACACTCCAAAACATGATGAAAAATCATCTGATTTTGTTGTTGGATCAAGGAAGTCACCGCTTACTAACAGAAGAGATTTACTCGCATTTATTCAATACTCTCTTTACTTAATGAAGTTACTTATATTCCTCTCATTCATATTTGGACCCAAAAGTTTTGCTGAATTGATTTTATCCGAAAATTTACACGTATCTCAGCAAGCTTAAATATTTTTAAAGCTAAATATATTCCTTTCTGAAAGCTGATATTAACTGAAATATAAAGGAATATGCTGCAATATGAGGTTGTCTTCACCTACATGGGCGTTTTAGAAAATACTCACCATAATAAAAATACGAAGGATTTACTATAACGAATTTCCCACTGCTTACTTGGCAGGTAATTAAGTCTGATTTGTTAAATAAATTGAAATTTGGCACTGAAGAGCACAGAAATAAAAGGTTTTAAGGGGAATCTATTTCGTTAGATGAACTACACGCCTAGCTGTTGCAATCGCAGACGAAAAAATTTAAAACAGTCACATATTACAAAAGTTTTTTGTCATAATTATAAAAAAACAAAAACTCTAGAAGAAATAAACAAACCTTTAATTCTCTGGTTAACATATATGTTACTAAAACCGTGAATGAACTAAAAAGTGGAGCAAGGAATACACAGATTTCGCGTACATGCAAAGTGAAATGAAGGAAATGTAGCACACGATGAATAAAAGCACTTGTTACCATTAAACCTAGACACGTAATTTTTGTGTAGAAATAGAATGAGTTTTCACAAAACTAAAAATAATTATGATTTGTCGAATAAAACCCTAAGGCAAAAAAAAAAAACGAACTTTGAAATAAAATAGAACCAAAACATAAAATACAGGAAATGAGGACATACCAGGATATATCGTGCCACCAATGATCCTACCTAGAGGATACCAAGCTCGGTCATCAAACCAATTGTGAAAATTGTAATATCCTTCTTCAGTTAAATATCGAGTAGTTCGGTAGTTGAAATAAGGATCAAACTGTAATATCAAGCTTATCATGTAATAATCCGGAAATATCTCTGTACTTCTTTTCTCATAGTCCCTTGCAGGTATGCCACGGAATATTTTTAAATAAAATAAGATGACTGACTTACTTCATGAATGACTGATTCGAATCTGATCACAGCAAAAAGTCGGCTGGAAAAGTAAGAAACAAAATCAAGTATCGAACAACTGCATACTACTTGGAAATTAATTACAATTAAGTGGAATGGCAAAAAATGAACTAATGCAAGTTGAACTGCAAAAGTATCCCTCGAACAAACTGTAACAAATAATACTTAAGTTTCCTCTACAAAATAATCCTTTAACAGAAACAAATACCAACCTCGAAAAGGAAACTACAGCTGCCAGCGCTAGGATCAAAATTTTAAGGAAAGTTTCCTGCTTGTCATGTGTCAGACGTAGCAATCTGACAACGCTCATCGACATACCTGCAAATTTAAACCAAAAGTACTGCAAAATATATGGCAATAATAACATGCGTGAAAGTTTTCTCTATAAATGTATGTTGTGCTAAAACATTAATTAATACTTCAGTGATTTTATTAAGAGATAATTAAGAGGCGAAAAGTTGAATTTCAACTGAACAGTCTCATATTTAAGCCTATTTCATCCTAAAATTTATGGTCATAAACACAAGCATTTCCTTCAAATGAACAAATATGAACTGTTTTAAACCCAAAGCACAAGTTTGTGTAAACTGCCCGACCCGACGGGTAAAAATGAGGCTAGACGAGAGGGCACACACCGAGACATTCCATTACTCTAATTTCAATTCTCGTCTCTACCCAACGCCCCACTTTAAAGCCACGTGTTTGACCGTCACTTCGCTTCACATAACGCGTCTGTGATCTCCACTTAAAACACACACCCTCTGTTATCACATTATCAACGCAAGATAATGCCCTACGCACAGCGTTTCTTGTCCGACGGGTTTCCGGTCTTAATTAGTATGTGCATTTCAGGTGGATGATAGTAACTGACTGATGGGCACATATAGAGCTGTATTGAAGTACCATCAACGAAGGAATTGTTTTGGATATATCCAAGAGCAGTACAGTGACATAGCACAAACGACTAGCATACAGGTTACTACTGACAGACACAGTTTGACTCAGTGGACGAAGTTTCCCTTTTGTTTCGTCCATCTGCTGGCCAGTTCTTTCACATTTCTTCATATCTTCCATCGAAAGATGCTACTTTTACTTTTCACATTAGTATTCATCATATCTTAGAATAACCTGCTGTTCCCATAACTGCTTATGCATTTAATTTTGCATTCATATTCTAAACTTCGAAGCATACTTCAAGTACCCAAATTCTTGGGTTTATTTAACCAAAGATGAAGCATTAGTGTATGATCACCGAACATTATATGTATTTCTCTTTGATTGTCGTGGAAGTCATTTCGTAATATTAATTATAATTCAGATTAGTGGGTCAACTTCGGGTGCTTACAATATTAGTAAATGCAAGGATCCAACGAATTTTGGTGTAATTCAAATCTTCGTTGCAAACGATCGATGTTTTCATAGACCTAAAGTATTATTTATTAATAAAATATTCGCGGACTTGTTAGGCCTTCGTGAAAATGAGGAGGTAATATTTCCCTAAATTCTTTGTAATTTAAATTATATCAAGTTTAAAGTATTTATTTGGTAGATTGATGATTATTACTATGACTGTGAATTGGCTATCTGTGAAAATTTTTAACCATACTATGTGTAGAACTGTTTATACAGTCAAGTTATTTTACTTGTAGGTAATTGTACAAGAAGCAGAAACGGCACCTGTGTGTACTTTATTTGAGGCGGAACTAAGTTCAGCAGAGGATTGGGATATTGTCGTATGTTTTTTATAAAATTAAAAAAATTTCTTATTTTCATGTGAATCCGATAGGAAAAAGTTAATCGTTGATATATTTCTATAAGAAGATTGCATAACTGCCTTTTCATAAAACTTATGATCGATATTGTAATCGATATACGAATTATTTTTTGTCTTTTTATACTTTTAAATATTTCGCCATAAAACCTATTAAGCAGTTCAATTTCATCTATGTCTGACTCTTTGATGAAGCATTAGTGTGTGATCACCGAACAGGCGTATTTTTTTTCTTTTTTTAGTTGTATTTTCTCTTTGATTGTTGCAGAAGTCATTGTTCCGCTCTTTATTTAGCTTAATAATTTTTTCAATTTTTTTTTTTTTTTTTGAATTTGACTGACACGAATTTTATTGTTGGCTAATGCAGTTTCACTTCTCATTGTACTTGGATGATTTTATTTTTTTTTTTAAGTTCGTTTTAGAAGTAGTGAAGTAGAAAGTTAAGGAACAGGAGGTTGTCCACCTATTCCCTGAAAAATAGTGAGCTGTTCAATATCGAGCGATTGAGATTTTCAATGATCTTTGTAAAAATCAGGTAGATACATAATCCTGAAATTTTTATTGAACAATCGCACATAGTACTGTTCATAGCATGAATTAAAGTAAATTTGTTAAAATCAAAAAAATCAAGGATTTTGTTTTTCTTCAGCAGAATTCATCTCAGCGAATTGAACAGTTGCTTTTAAGACAAGTTCAGTTAATTACAGTCGGCCGAATATATCCGATTTGGATCGCAAAAAATCTTTATATATATTTCACTGTTGGTAAGCGAAAATTTTGATTTTGTTGACTCGTTTAATAAATTACTAGGTTGACACAAATGATTAGTTTTTCTTTTCCTTATTTGTTTTTGGCGATCAGTCCAAACTTATTCGCTGTTTTGCAGATTTAATTATTTCATTTTCTCTTTTGTTGGGAAAATGAATTGCAGAGGGCAAAGAATGATTATGTCAGTAACAAAAAAATAATAATAATAATAAAATTATTAGCTCGTCATACAGTGAATAAATTGCACTTTTTTAAAAGTGTTTTAAAAAGATAATTTATCTTTAAATTTTTACTAAATTCTTTTCTGTTACTTTTTTGGCCTCGTCTTGTTTCATTTTGAAATTATACCCTTTCATTCGATAGTTGAGTAACACAGTCTTTTCAATTCTTTCATCACGAACTCTTCGCGCGCATTACACTTACTTTTGAAACTAAAAAGAAAAAGTATCTGTTGATTGTATTAACAAGCAGTTAGTTGATCATATCTGAAACTGAAAACAGTTTTCAGCTCGAATCGAGTCATCGTCAACACTGATGCAGAATGCTTGTTTATGTGAATTTACAGAAGTCCACGTGAAACCCTTCTGTACAAATTCTAATATTTCCGTAAAGAACAGTTCAGAAAACCTTCTGGGAATGCTTCCAATGTCTTTTACATCTAGAATGGCTAATCTTTTCTCTGATATAAGTCTCATGCCATTCCTGTTCAGGATCCAAAACTACTGCGGTAACCTTAAAACCGCTACTATTTCTCGGGTGTTGCCCGAAATACTGTTGAAGGATGTCTTCCTGTTAGAACTGGATATACTCGCCGTTTTTAGGCTAAATTATAGTATGTTTTATATGTCTGCTTATTAACGAATTCTTGCTTTTAAAACTTGAATAGTTTCGGAACTCAAGTAAAATTGAAATGATTTTGTAGCTTTGAAAGAATAAGAAGTTTTGACTCATTTTATATAATGTGGTTAACACATTGCTAGTACTTTCTCTGAAATATGGAAGTCTCTGTCAATTTTAGGTCAAAGTAAGTCTGAAGTCATCACAGTATCATCTGTTTCTAATTTTGAAACTGGCAAAACAACATACGCTTTACTTATTGAATTATCGATAACGTCTTCCCATTTTGTTGAATTGAGAAATTGTTTGAAGGTACTGTAAGAATAATGTATTATCAATGCTTTTCGTTTTCTTTAGCTGACACAAATAAATTTGAATAGTTCTAGACACCTCTGAATTTTAGTAAAGAGCATTTTAATCATATTTGCTATTATAAGTGTTCAAAAGACCTTTTGCAAAAAATACGATTAGACAGTACTGTTCTTTTTTCTTTACTTTTTACTTAAGAGCACCGATACTTCTGACTGATTAACAGCGAAACATTTTTCTCAGTACATGGTATTGTAATTTTCTCACATGCTTAGCTTTTGCTAAATTTTTATTGTAGCAGTACGATCCTCGTCACTGTGTCATTTCACCCAGACTATATCAATTTATTAGTGGAGAATACGAATGGATTAAAATATCTCCCTTGCCAAAACATCATATTTGTCAACTTGGAACTCTCGAAGTACTGTCAGAAGTTAGTGTGCCGCATCTGTGGATTCATCTTTTCGATTGAATCAAGTTTAACTAGTTTAATTTTGTAAAATCCAATGTGCTATTTGTGGTTTAGGGCAATGTGCCTGAAAATTTCAATGAATGTTTGCGAAACCATTTGTGGAAGACATGTCAGCATTATCCAATTATTGTTCCTATTGACGGACTTAAAATGGAGATGAACTTAACTTGTAAGTTCAAACCAAACATTGAAGAGGCTTATCAATTTAATTTCCACTTTCTCCATTTCTCAAATCTATATTACACTTATCTCTTTTAGTGCATGTATTTCCATGTTACCTTTTCTTAACTAGCAGTTGAAATTTTTAAAAATTCCGAGGAAGAAATAATAGGAACTTTGAAATTTAAATATTTGTAGCCGGTGCTCGTATGCAATGTCATATTCGACCTCGTCAGGATGAGAGAACAGATCAGAAGCCTCAAAAATGCTTCATTTTCACTAATGATGTGTTTCCTTCGCTTGAATATTCGGTAGATTTGTTAAGATGTTCAGAAAATGTGTTTAGGAAGTAATTAGCTACTAAAAAGTTTTAATTTGAAGTTTGCATTTGTAGATAAAGATCAAATAAGGTAAGCTGAACAAATATTATATAGAGATTGCTGGCAGTATCTAATAAAACAAACTTTTTTTGCAAAGTTAATCCAAAAGTGAGAATTGCCTGTTTGATTTTCTAGAACAATGAGTCCAAGAAGGATAGCTCTGTGAAGCTGCAGAGAACAAATGTAAGTGAAGATGTGCATCAGGTAGTTGCAAATTTCGGTGAATGGAAGAACGAAGCAATTGAATTCTCGTATGTTTTATTTTGCCAAGTTATTTTACACTGTGTGGAAAAGGGTGGGTGAGGGCAAATCATTTATATTAAGCAAAACAAAACGGGGTTGCTCATATGTAACCTCGAATATTTTGAAGTATTATCACCGGATTCACTTACAAATCATTAAATTTGATTGAAATCAGTTATATAAATTTTCAGGTTCCAAATTGCATTTATTGAAAGATATTATGCCTATATTACATATCACTTGGAGAACTCTATTTTTTCTTCATCAGATAATATTTTTATAGTGGGTAATAAATCAGTGGGCAAAACAACGATTCTACACCTTCTTGCGGAAAAATTGTTTCGGTCTCACTTGGCCGTTTACAGCGAGTATCTCTATTGCTCTGACTGGAGTGGTGAATTTTTATCCTCTTTGGTTTTTTTTTTTTTTTTTCATTTTCATTTTTATTTATCTATTTTTTATGGATTTTTCGAGATTCTCCAAAAAGTGATGTTTTTAATTACTATATTTTTTTTAATTATTAAATATATTGCGATTTCCGTTATGCCGAACTGTGGTGAGTTTAGGTGCTTTAGCGTTTTTTTTTTTTTTTTTTTTTTTTCTCTAGAATATTTCAGGTTTACGGCGATAGAGATTGAAAATTCATGATAATTTTCGCTAATGATTTCTCTTGCTAAAAAACTAGATGTATTTTTTTCTCCAAAGTTTACTTACTGTGCATCATCCAGAAAAATGCGTCTTTTTTCTAGCACGAATATTTATATTTCTAAAAGTTGATTTCCATTTTCTTTATAGGAAAAACAATTGAGAAGTTTCAAGATGCTCTGAAAGCTTCAGTGACTCGCTTGAGACGACGTTACCCATCAGTCCTTTTCCTAGATAATTTGGATTTCTTACTACACAGTCAGGATGAAGACATGAGGAATGTTCGTTTGGAGAGGTGTGCTGAACGTAAGTTTGCAAATTCTAAGTTGCGACCTTATGCAAATCAATTTTAATCAGCTATTTTTCATTCTTTTTTATTTTAGTAAATCACCACTCTTATTTATTATACTTGTCTACATAATGACGTTTCTTCAAGTGATCCGGAATTTGGCCGCTGAGAACAATTTATTGGTTGTTGCAACAGCATGTACTAAACACGAAGTTATCGAATTTTTTTCTATAAATGCTGGATGGAGGTTTTTTCGTCACGTGGAATGTATCAGGGAATTCAACCCGGTAAGTTATTATTTAATTCGTATAAAAAAAAATTTTTTTTAGTCTCATATCTCGTTTTTTTTTTTTTTAATATAGTCTCATATCTTCTCTCACTTCACTTTCCGACACCTTCGGCTCAACTAGGTCCTCAAAGAAAATCTACCCACGGTGCTATTTCTTCTAGCTGAACTCAAAGCAAGTAGTAAATGTAATTTTTTATTATTTATGAATTGTAAAAATTTCTGTTTGTTCAAATTATAAACAATTAGTAACAAACGGTTTTGAGCAATTTTCAAGCGTTCCGTCGCTGTAACATCGCATGGCAACACCACTTTCATTGTCCACCAGCTGAATGATTAGATTCATTGTTTTTCGACGGATCCAAGATAATCTGTTGCAAATAATTATCCAATAACGTCCTGGTCTCGTACATTCCATTGAATCCACTTCAGGTATAAACCTAGTAGTCAGTTTGAAATATGGATAAACCATTTCAAGCGCATCAGTGTCAATCTCTTGCTCTTCCTGCTCATCACTTATCGCTTTTTTTGATGATAATATTTGATGTGAAGACTAAAATTTAAATTTCTGTTATTTTTCTGAAAGAGAACGTTGTGTTGGATTTTTCCTTAATTTAAGGACTTTATAATTGATACTAAATAATGTCTGTATTAAATTTCACTTGCCGCTACAATATATTGTTTTTTTTTCTACGATTCAAATCAAATTTCAATTTTTTAAATTACTTCGTAAAAGATGCCAAAATAAATATCGGCATCTGTAGTGAAGTACCACTGTAGCCTCTTCCCTTTTTCTTTTATGTCCACGTAAATTTGATGCCGTTTTCTCGGTAAAATCACGATTGTTTCCATATTAGTCGGTGGATCGAGAACTTTTCTTTTAAAGTATTCCGGTTCTGCTGCTTGAAATCGAGCTTGCTATAAGTTTAGTTCTATTGGACATTATCAAGTTTTAGTAACTTCGAAAATTAAAAGTTTGTAACAGTTGGGTCATAAACTCTCGTTACTTAGCAAGAAATTGGGCATTCTGTCTTTTCTCTTCAGGAAAGAAAAGAATAATGTGCTTTTCGCTGAGGTCCCTTCTTAAAAGGGCTAGGAATTCCAGTTAGTGTGAAAGCACAATCATTTTATTCTGAAGAGGTAACAAAGAAGCCGTGTTTAACTTGGATTAAATTTTACTTATCCACTGAAATTAAAAATTAGTAGCTCGACTTTTTTCGCCCAAGTTTATATTCCAATATTTAACTTTTTTTTGGATGACTTACTTCGTTTTTGCCTCCTAAAGCTACGGGAATATCTTCGATTTTGACATCTTTCAGTAAATTAGGTAGGAAATTCTCATCATATAATCGGAAGCGTTCCGTAAAGCCACCGGGTAACATTGTTCTTGCTATTTTATAAGGTACATGAATCCATTTTGAGGTATTGATTATCTCTACCGGGCCTATCTGGAATGATTTGATTTTATTAAGCTTATAATAAATTTTACTTGCCATTCAAGTGTGTAACATTTGTGGTTAATATATTAGAATTTTTTCAAAGTTATAAGGTCCACCTAGAAAAAAATTCCTGCTTAAAAATCCTTTAATTATAAATATTCTAAAATATTTGGAACACCAAAAGATGTAAACAAATCTTGAAACTAACTAGCTCAGGATAATTCTCGAAATGAAATAGCTGAGAAAAATAAGTTAAACTGCCGTTCGTAGCATAGATCATAGTGAACTTGTTAATTTCATAGCCATTCAAATCAATGATGTGCCTTATACCACTTAATCGACCAGTTTTCTCTTCCTGGAATCACGAAAACTTTCTTGAAATAAAATAGGATTTTCAAAAGCTTATTTGGATTCTTGTTTTCCTTTGCTTTTTTTTTTCTTCTTTTCCAACATCTCAGCTCTGAATATTGTTGAAGGCGAGAAACATTCGATTGCCAATTTTTGCATTTCAGAATTTGTGGCATTCGACGCATGCAGTTTTACTTTCATTAATATAAAGTGTAGGAACTATGTCGTGAATGAGAAGAGCTTTTAGGTAAGAATTGTGATAAGCCTAAGTTTGACTTCTTCAGCTCTTTAACAGGCGATTATCAGTTATTTGTGAACTGAGTTGTTTACTTGTTGATTGACTTTTTTCAGCAGGTGTTCGAATAGGCGAAACTGCAGACGAATAGATTCGGAGCTCCTTACTGCATGGGATACATTCTGTAAAATAATTAGCCTTCCATTCCTTTTTCTAATATCTAGATAGTTTCCTTTAATACCAGAAAGAGTTCCTTGCTCAATGGTAGATCGTTGATAGCATGATGCTTCTCTTGAAGTAATTTGATGAAAGGTGAAATGTTTACCTGTAAGGTACTACTCTCATTTTTAAGGGTTTCGGTAGTCTCATACTAACAAGTGGTTGAAAGGAAAAATCAGTTTGTGGCACAAACCTCAATGTTTAGTGTTCTGTACTCTCCATACCATAAAAATTTATTGCAGCTGTCTAGTGCCTCCGAAATAGTCCCCATTGGTAATATTCTTTGAGAATAGATGGGATTTTCAGGAAATGGAAGATCTGGCAAATTATCCTGTAGAAATTACATTTGAAACAACATTTTATATGATAAAAATGACTGTGTCTTGATAAGAACTGTCGAATTTGTAGTTTCTTCGGAGAAGGGTTCAGAAAGAAGAAAAAAAGAAAATTTAAACAAACAATGTTGAATGCTTTTCTGATACGTAAGTGGTTGTTGAGGGTTTTGCTTGCAGTTTCAACAATATCCTTCTTTTTCTTCAGGATCCTTTCACTTGCTAACACGAAACGATAGATATTAAAATCCTTGTCAAACTGAAAACGAAATCTAAATATGGATAAGGAATTAATGATTTGTATTGATAATTATTAATGGTAAACTTTTTTCTTTCATTTCCGAGTTAAAAAATGAAATTTCCATACCCTGACCAAATGTTAGGAAGATAAAAGCATTTGCTAACTCTTTTACATTATTCATTCGATTAAAATTCTTTTTTCCGGTTGTAAAAATTTACGATTATCATTTTCTGCTAAAAATACGGAAAAGCTGCTCACATTAGGATGCATCGGTTGAGTAATTTTCAAGCGCACTTCATCTACCAGTTTTTTGGATTCAGTGCTCAGTGATTCTCCGAAATTTGTACTTATACTTCTGGTCATCTTCCTGAAGCAAAAAAATTCCGTTAGATGACTGGTTATTATGTTTTACTGTATTAAAAGAGAGTGTCTCACGTCTCACGTACGAAATCGTCTCACGTATGTAATGAAGAATCTAATTCTGATTACCAAGAAATTCAATTCCATATTAAAGAAAACTTAGATTTCCATCCTGTAAGAGAGGTGAGAGCTATGGGTTTTTTTACCTTACAATTTGGACATGACTTTTCTGTCGGTTCATGCACTTGACCTTGAGTTTTTATTGTCGAGTAATCTGTTCCGTATTATTTGTTGTTCGCCTCCTGTTTTACTTTCAAAGTACTTCAGAATAATAACTACTCATACCATAATAACTCTGTACCTGAGAGATCCAAAATTTTTGATGAATAAATCTATTATTTACTAGATCTGGAAGTAACCCACCAAATATTGCCTTAAAAGCATATATAGCACACTTCTTCCATCGAGGCAGATTATTTATTAATTGATTTTTTACTAACTAAGTTCCTCTCTCAGAAAAATGCCACTTCATGGAAGTCAATGAACTAAACTGGAGTGATTTCAAGGATGAAAATTTGAAGAATTTCTAGTTATAGACAGTCTTAGTAAAAACCTTGAAAAAAATGCGAAGGAATACTGTATGATGGTCAGCCATAGAAATACGGAAAATGATTGCGATTGAAGAAACCGATAAAGAAAGCCGGTTTTGTAGGGCAAGTAACGATAGGAGAGACAAGTAAACAGTTCCGAAATTAGGCTATTATCGATGAATTGTAAGGTGAATAGAGTGGATGACATACAAATGCTCCGCTTCTGTCAACGATGCCAATGCGGAAATGAAGAGGAAGGTAGCATGAACAAGATCTCACCTACTCTATTCACCTCATCTCTCTATCTCACAAGTCTCTACCCATTCCTTAGGGTTCGAAAATGAAAAGTGCTATCCAGTTGGATGACAATTCTCAGTTTTTCATCATCATCTACTCAGTTAGGTGAACAATACCTTTTCGTACAGTTACATTAAACTTGAGATATGAGTTAAAAGCTAAACAACTGCAAAATACGGCTTCTTGGTGCTTCGAGGAGAATTTATAGAAAGTCGTTACTTGGTATGGCCTACTTATAATGGAGGAAGCATGCAAGCCAAGTGAATGAACAACATGCTTCGTACATCAAGCACAGAGTGCCTGGAATGAAATGAATTTGACCTGTATGGGCTAGATCTCTTAGCAGTAGGATAAATAATCAATTCGTTGGTTTATGGGTTTCCTCCAGTTCAGTACCTGCTACTTTGCAGCAACTCTTCATCCTTCCTCTGAACAAGAGTAGAAAAACCTAGGAGAAAGGTGAAAGGCGGTCGATCTGTAATGTGCAATTAATTGTAATGAAAGATCTGTTATCAATTGGGTTACCAATTGACGAATAAAATCATGTGTTGTTCGTGATGCAGAAGACGTCAACATTTTGCGATTCTTCTGTGCTATGCAATTTCATCCGTCCGTCCATTTCTGACTACAAATTCTACTCTACACCTCTAAATCATCTGACATCCCTGTTTATGTGGAAAACGTTCAGGGGTAAAAAATTCATACAGTTTCTGCCTTGATCACTTTCACACAATTCATTCCTTCACTTTCTCATATATGCTCGATAGATATTGCAAAATATTGAAGAGAAAAGGATGCCAAGGATTTACAAAGTGAACTTATCCAGGCTGATAAACAACCGTTAAAGTATGTGCTATTTCTTGCTCCATCTTTTCTCCATCGCTGTTGTCTTGTAGTTCAGGTGAATGTTCGTAATGCTTCAGTTTGTTATCAAAATATTTAAATTCACCAACATTACAGCGAACTTTCATGTTTGCTTGGTAGTGGAACCAGGTCTTCGTAAAGAATTTGAAATTGCTCTGCACAATTTCTAGAAAAGATTCACAAAGAAATTCTAAACGGATTTTGCTCATTGCTATTTTTAAAAAAGCATTAATGAAGGAGAAGAAAGTTTTTTTGATAAGACAAGAAGTAGAAGTTTCATTTTTCTCTTTTTTTTTTTAAATTAAGGTACGGGAGAAAGTTCTTTTTCCATGAAGGATTAAAAATATCAGTGGAAAATTTTACCATTTCATTACTAATAAACAAAGTTCGCAAATTGATTGAATCGGTGGAGGCACTTTTAGGGTGTTTTCTTGCGCCAAAGAAATATTTTGTGAAATGATGAATTGTTAATTAATTTTGCGCTTATTTCGGGACGACATTCATTTTTTCCTTTTTGTTCACATGAAAAGTTGTCGCTATTGATTTGATTCATTTCCTAGGAAGTGTAAATTTCCTCGCAAGGTAATTATTTATATCGGAATTTTTCATTTTCAGGATGAACGTGAAGAATGCTTAAAGAAATTCTGTAATCAAAAAATTGAAATATGTGGTTTGCAAAGTGCTGTTGAAACAACAGGAAAATGCACTATAAGTGATTTGAAGAGACTGGCGAAAAGAATTGTTTTAGAATCAAAAGTGAATGGTATGTATTCATCATTTTGACAAATTGTTGAATTCTGATGTTTTTCAAGTTTTTATTTTCCCATAGGATACCGCAAACTAGAAGATTTAGCAATTTGAAATGATTTCCATGAGTTTCTGTTCGAGTTAATCTTAAAATCAAGTCTTTGAATTTGCTTTAGAGATCCTTACCTTGTCGTAATTTATTTTTGTCATAGGACATGAAAAAATTATGTGGGATGATGTACAGCAAGCACTTAGTGGATTCCGACCAAATGCAATGCCAATTGAGCATCAAAAATCAGTTGAAATGATTAAATTGCAGTGGGAAGATGTCGGCGGATTGAAGAATGTAAAACAAATCCTTACTGAAGTTTTTATTTGGCCAACAAAAGTTAGTTTACCCGCTTAGATTTATTTTTATAAGAATTTATCTTTCAAGTCCATTAAATTAGTTGAATTAATGAAGTCAAGAAATATCCAGTCGTTATTCACTCATTGTTCACTTGACTATTACCTACCATAATAAGTAGATTTATAGTTCCGAAGTTCGTGGCTAGTCAATTAACAAAGAGAATGAGTCTCCTAAATCTAATCATTTTTTTTTCTTTTTTTTTTGCTAGTATCCACTACTGTATCGTAACAGTTCTATTCGTCTTGGCCGTGGCGTACTGCTGTATGGGCCGAGCGGATGTGGAAAAACACTTATCTGTAAGACTTTGGCATCTCAGTGGCATTTCAATGTTATATCTGTCAAAGTAAGTTACTTATTTTTTTCAACTTTTCAGAATGAGTTACAAAATAAATAGCTTTAAAAACTCAGGAAGGAAAGTAGAACTTTGGTCTTAATCTTCGTTTACAGCTGAAGCTTCTCCTTTTCAAATTTCTTTGTTAGTGATTGTATATCTTTTACCTCATATTTCCGTAGAATTTAAAAAATTTGGAAATTCTCTTTATCAGTAATGAAATTGAAGATTTTGAATTTTCTATACTTTTGGATTTTAAATTATAAAGAAAATATCATTTTCATCTTCAGGGACCAGAATTACTGTCAAAATTTATTGGTGAAAGCGAAGAAAATGTCCGAAAAATTTTTGGTTGGTAGGTTTATTATCGTGATTACAGTAATGTTCGTGTACCAAATGAGCTTTTAAGAACTCAGAAAAATATTTTGTAATAAAAAAAAAAAAAAAATCTCCATTTTTTAGCGATTTTCAAAATTAAAAAAAAAATTCAGTAAAATTAAAATTTTGAAATTTTTTAACAGTTTCAAGATTACTGTCATATTTTGGTCATAGATTTACACGTTAGATTCCATGTGGAATGCAGCATTGTACAAGACCGATATAAAACTGGTAATTAGATTTTTTCCGATAACGAAATAAATATTATATTCCTTTATTCTTTGTTCGTTCTCAATTTTAGTGCTCGTGCAACAAGTCCTTGTCTAATTTTTTTTGATGAATTTGATTCACTTGGTCCAAAGCGTGGCGAAGGTGACACAGGGGTTTCGGATCGTGTGGTGAATCAGTTGCTGACAGAACTTGATGGAGTCGAAGGACTAGATGGTGCGTCTTTTCACCTTTAAAATGCTCCTGTAATACATCTTAAAGGTATATCTATTTCCGTTTCGTACGTGAGCGATAAATTTCTGGCTGCCTGTAACACACAAATAGCTGAACTGCTTCAAGTAGCATAAAATATGCCACAAATCACTTATTTCAGAAATTTTCTTTCCTATGACGAAACTTTTTTCTAAGCTAATGAGCTTCTGCAGATGTGTATGTTATTGCGACCACAAATCGAGTTGATTTGATTGACGGTGCCTTATTACGACCAGGCCGTTTTGATTATATTGTTAAGTGTGAATTACCCAGGAAGGTGTGCTTTTTCGCCATAAGTCATCGTTAAATATATATAACGTGCAGCTTACAGTTCCATTTTCTATCTTGAAAAAAAATTTTTTTTTTTGGTTGTACTTAGCATAAAATGTTGCTTTGTAGAAAAACTTTTAGTTTGAAAAATTTTTTGGAATTGTAAGTAATTATTTAATCGTGTTTAAGTTCGAATTTTATTTTGTTATTATACATCCTGTTGTCTGTGCTTTCCGTTTCCCAATAAGAGATAGTACTGGATATTTCACATTTCATTGCGCTGTTTTGGAAGGGAGACAGGGAAACAAACTTCAGTCTTCAGACAATAATTTCATGTAACTCAGTGTAGTGTCCATATCTAATTGGCACTCAGTTAGGAAATATAAGGATGATTTATTAGCACTTGGGAGTGAAGTAATTGCGCTGTGTTATATTTCCAATAAAAAATCACTAACCTGAAAAATTTAGGAAGATCGAAAATCAATTTTGGAGATACTTTGTCGCGGAGTGAACTCGGAAAATGTTGATTTTGAATTGATAGCAGAAGCAACGGATGGTTGGACGGGTGCTGATCTGAAAGGTTTAGTGACAAATGCTCAATTGATTGCTCATAAGCGAATTAGTGGAGCACTTCGTGCCAAAGGTAGGTAAATGCTTCATCCAAAAATTTGAATAATTCCTACATGATGTTTATGAAGCTGTTATTAAAAAAAAAAAGAAAAAAAGCATAAATTCTGTAGTACTTTACTTATGGATTAAGTCATAGAAGACAGAATAAGTAACAGATTTAAAATGAATAAGTTGTAATTACAAGTATAATACTTGTATTTCTGCCTTTTTATATTTCAAAACGATATCCTCTTACCAACTGCTGGTTGTAAAATAGAGTGTATTTTGTATATTTTTAGATGTTAGTTTAAACGGACATGCAAAATATACACTTTGTCACCAGGATTTGCTGCTTGCAATAAAAGATTCACAACCGAACAAGAAGAGAAGCTGTTCCACTTTAAATAGAAAATCTTGCATACCGGCAGGAGTGCTTACTACCTTAGCATAATTTTTATCTTTTTCTGAATCTTTTTTGAAGTAAAATCATTTTTATTGGTTCACTTTTTCACATGCTTCGCTGGAAATGTTTTTTTTTTAAAGCGTTGGTTTGTTGATGTATATATTTGTTGTAATTTAATTTCGTAATTTTTGTCAGTACCTTATTCACTGCACTTCTTACATTTATCATCATATCGTTATTCCTCTCTTATTTTACATTAAAATTATCAGTTTGGCTTGATATTGTTTTGTGATTTTACATTTTACTTGTGCACTTTCAACTTTTTTCTAAACTACGATTTCAAATTAACATTACTGATATTGAAGTACGAAGTCCAACACTTCGGACGGCTAATGTGCCTTTGGGATGTGGTGCTCCACTTCTCAATATGTTCGAGATGTTTCGTAAACTTTTTTTTATTATATGCGAAATACTGAGTACTAGAAGAAATCCTACAGGAGTTCTTCACTGATGAATTTTTTGATGGTTCATTCTACTTATCTACAGATTTCCTATGTGGTAATTATTTGTGATGTACATCGGTATAAAGCCATACTGCCATTCCAATTACTACATAATTAAGATCGTGCAAAGTTTTCATTCATTTATCGGTAATCAATACATCACTTAGTCTTTTTTGGCATAGTAAGCATATCTTTTTTAAATTATGGAGTCAGAATAATTTCTCATGAATGTAATTCTCTTTTAAATAAAGCAGCTGACAGTAAAAGTGGAATGTCGTTGACGAAATGGAAACTAGATTTAACGAGTGGTGGGACGAGGACTGTGGGTCGTATGCTGGATTCATCTTTAAATCCACCTGGTTATTCTCAAGCTGGAGCTACCGTTCAGCAGGTTTATCTCACAAACTTTTTTTTTTTTTTTTGTGTAATGCTCAGTGAAAAGTAAGTCTGTTTCCGCACTATTTAATACTTGCTGACTTTATTGTATATAAGTGAAGAGAAGACTTGGAAATTAAGGGTTTGCAGATAGAACAAAGTGGAGACAGTGAACAAACGCATCATTTGATGAAGAAGCGTGCTTGGGATATGGCGTTACAACCTATCAAAAGTTTGCCGATGAATTTGTTCATGATGTATATGTCCGGCAATACGATCAGTATATTCCCTATTATGATGATCGCGATGATGGCTTGGCGTCCTGTTAAAGCACTAATGAGTGTTAATCCAGCATTTAAACCGTTGCAGGTTTTTTTTTCTTATTTAGCCTGTAATATTTTTGGATTCCCAGTAAAGCTGTAGCATTTTTGAGTAGTCGAATTGCAGTAAAAACAAAGTTCTAAAAAGTACTTGGCTTTTTTGTAAGCATATAGACCACATTATAAACATAATGACTGGTCAGAAATAAAACTTTATTTGTATTTCTTTTCCTCATACTCCAGTTCCACAAATTGCATGCCCTGTGTACAGGACCACTTTTTCGTACTAAAATACTGATAAATGGCTTCTTTTGGAAGCAGTTATTTCATTTAATTAGTGCCTTTTTTTTTTTTTTTCAAAAGTGCGGTAAAATGTTTTAAACCAATAGGAACGACATTTAGTGAAAAAATAGACTGATTAACTTTCAATAAAAAGCAAAAAATCGGCTAAAACTCCAGTTTTTGTTGCGAATAAACAGTTTACATTTTATTTAAAATATTATAAGTAAATTAAACATTTAGGACGAGCAAATGGGATCACTTCTGCTACATAAATTGGTTTTTGTGCTTGGAAATATGATGGCAGTATCAATGGCTCTGTATAAGTTACATAGTATGGGATTGCTGCCGAATCATGCATCTGACTGGCTTGATTTCCAGTTACCTCCTCAACGAATGCAGTATTCTCTTGTTTCTGATTCATTTATCTCGTAGTATTCATTATCACTATCGCTTTCAAATATAATATTTTCCAAGAAGACAAACTTATCATGCTAATCTGATAAGATTCAATTATTGTTGGTATTTATTATTTTTTACCACTGTTTAAATGGTGTATAAAGTAATTCAGTTTGTTTCTTCACCTCTTTTTTCATTTCTTCAACTTATTCGTTGCAGTTTTTTTCTTTTTTTTTTTTTTTTTTCTGATGGTGATTTCTATTTTCATTGGTAAAAAGTCCTGAAGTTCGAGATTATTTTGAAATGCAGAGAGAAAATTATGCATTTTATTGAAAAGATTTTCACTGAATAGATTTCGAGGAGAAAAATTTTATGCGGAATATCTTGCTATGTTAATCGATGTTGACTGAGCAGAACACGGTAGAAAAGATGTGTGGAAAAAGAGCACAAGGAATGAGCAACGTTTGCATTGGATTGACGTTTTTCAAGTGCTTTGTTTCAGAGTTTGTGAGTTTGCTTTTAACAAATGATACATTTTAATGTAATACAGCAGATGTGGATTATGCTGTCACACACAGATAGTTTTCCTTGTGGAAAAGCAATGTCCAAGAACGAACAAATGTAAGAGGAAAGAGGAGATTCTTATCAGTCAATATCATAAAATGTAGGAAAGATACGATAAGGAGAAGGTGCATTGCTCGTTCAATGAGGAGTTCTTGAGCAAAGGTAGAATGTCGATGTGCTGATCAGGTGATAGCTCCCTACGCAGCTGAATTACAAACTCGTTCTTACCACTGCATGAAATTGAGCAAATGATGCCGGGACAAGTTGGACTGCTTCTGTCAATTCATCATATTGAATTCTATGTTTCTAATGCCCTACAGGTTCGGCCTACAAATTTTCTCGCGGGTTCAGTTACTTGATTTAATTTCCTAATTCAATGACTAATTTTTTCTCATAACTTTATGGCAGTGTAACTTTTCCATTTTCCATGAGTAATGATTGTTATTTCACAGCATTTCAGTATAAATGATTCAAATTCTCGAAATCCTCAGTTTTGATTATTATTTGTTGTAATAAGCATTGAATATAAAAAAACCTTTAGAGTTCCTATTGGTATTGCATTAATTTTGGCTTTCGATCTTTCGCCAAGAAAGAAAATGCTGAATGGAGTAGTATAGCTATTCGCAATGGAAGTGTAAGCTTACGAAATGTAATTAAACAGTAATTTTTTATAATAGATTGAATCGTGTTTTAGAAAAAAAGTTTTATAAAAGTATTGCAATATTATAATAGATGGAGTTTAATAGATACTTTTATATTTTCTCAGGTCATTTTCATCTTCACCACTTGCAAGTGTTACGATGAAGATTTCGTGAAACATTTAACTGCCCATGGGGACTCCGTCAGAGACGTAACATTCCTAACTGATGATATCGATATTACTGTTGAGGTAATTTCTTATACAATAGCACCTCAATGGTACCACAACTATTGTAGTAAAGAATTTAGTGATTTGTTCTTTGGGAGGATAAAAATATCAATTCAACATGAAGTTTCTGTAAAAAGCCTGGCAGATAAAATCCTCGATGAAAAAATTCATAAATGCCCAAACCTCGTCTTCAAACCAGCCATAATTCTTTCATTCTCGGTTAATTACTTCATAATTGATATTCTTTTCTAGACTTTGAAACTTACCTATCTATTTGAAGATTTAAATTGCAGAATGTAGTTAAAAATGATGGAATATTGATAAGACCAGTTGAGGTTGTTGCTGATAATGACGGTTTCATTAAAATTGCTGTGATTGGTTTACCGGTATGGCTCTAAATTTTTTTTTAAAAAAATTTTCTCGTTCTGCTATGATTCACTGAGAAACGTTTGTCGCTTTCAAACATTTCATGCTTATTACAAACGACATCAATATTTCTATTTCCACAACTGAAGTTGAGAGTAAATTTAGGAATGTAATGTGCGTCATAGCTTGTTAGATCCAAAAGCATATCGAGGTTTCTTCTTGCCGGGATATGAACGAAGCAATTGTAACAACTATCTTCTAAGTTCATTGTGAGATTTCTTTCAAAGTACACTTAGAGTAGATTGAGAAAATAATTCCTACTTTTGCTGATTTGATATTGTTTAAATTTCATTTGGTCGAATGTAGAACTCTTCAAAAAACAAGAGAAACAAGGAAGAAGAACGAACTAATAACTGAATCGTGGAAAACTGGGACTGACGAATAAATCACAGTACACTTCATTTTAAATCTGTGTTTGAATATGCTTTCAAGAATTGATTTTAGGGAAGAAATACCAGTCACTTCAGTTGATCACTTTGTAATCAATTATCCAACAAATTTTTTGCAACCTTGTTCGCGTTACTATCTGCAAATATTTGATTTCGAAGAAATATGGTTCGTTTATAAACCTAAATATTCTACAGTGCTGCAATACATCTCACCATTTTAATTAGAACTTCCTTCCAGCCGTATTGTGTTTTCAAGAATTCTGGAAGGAAATACAAAGTAAACATTTAGTGAAATTCAATAAATGGCTCGGAAGAGGTCATGTTTCTTCCAGTTTCACTTATATTTCTTCAGTGTTTATTCAGTACTGTTGTGTTCGCTGCAGTTTTTTCTTTTTGAAAGAGAACTTCGTAATCATCTTCAGGTCAGCTGATGATTCAACATTCAGTTCGAGTTATTCGGCTATGAAAATTTTGTTGATGGGGAATAAATCAAAAACAGTACAGATAGGCTTGGCTGAACCACTTCCGAAGAGTCCACGAATACGCAGTCAAATACAGGTGAGCTAGAAAGAAAATGACAAAACTTCAGTAATTTACAACAAAAGTTACAACGGCTACAAGCATAAGCTTCTTACTTTTTGGCTTCCATGTATTAAATGAAATTTTAATCCACTTCCTAGGAATTTCTGGATTACAACGGAGGTCCTGGGGTGCAACACATAGCAATCCTAGTGGACGATATCACTAAAACAGCTGAACGAATGAAACGCAGAGGTGTTAAATTCATTTCTGTTCCAGATGAATACTATATCGATCTTGAAGCACGTCTTTCCACGTCTTCAGTGAAGCTTCCAGAGAACTTTGAAAAAGTTTGTCACTTTCTTATTAAAGAAGTTATTATCACCTTTTTTTGTTCATTTTTACTCACATTTCTCACGGTCACTATTACTAACTGTGAAGATTTCATTCTAGATCAAAGAGCTCCGAATTCTGATGGATTTTGATGACTACGGATATTTGTTACAAATGTTTACTCAGCCAGTCCAGGATCGACCTACTCTTTTCTTCGAAATTATCCAACGAAATAATTATTCTGTTAGTGAAAATGATCTTTATTTCTTGAAAGAGAGTGAGTCGCTCTGAGTGGATAGGCAATATATATAGAAGACATATAATGTCTGCATTCCTTGTTCTTCAAAATGAATTGCAGATGAAATTTTTCCTCTCACAACTTTAATAAGTGTCAGTGTAGTCTAATGTAAAGCAAAGATTTCGTATCAAGTATAATTTGATACAGCTTCGGGTACGCTGGATGGAACTTCTTCACATTTACTTGAATGGTTTGGACCTCAACATGGAGGAAATTAATTCACAAGGTGCTACCAATAAAAAAAAAGAGAATATTAGTCGGATTGCGAGCTTAGCCTGAGAACTAAATAAATATCCTATAATTTAAAAATAGAAAACATTCTTTTAGGGTTTTGGTGCTGGCAATATAAAGGCATTGTTTAGAGCAGTGGAGAAGGAGCAGGAAAAACGTGGAACTCTCCAGTACGACTTGTGATCCGTATTGCCATTTTGCGACATGTCATGATTAAATGACGAGTCAAATTTTGATTTCAGATTTTTAATGGACTTTGTCCTAAACAGAGTCTAATTTCGAAGTACTCTATCATGATAGCTTACCCTGTGTTGAAGGAATAGATTCTATTTAAATGCCCATTAAGGTGGAAAAGCAATTAATAATTTACTATCTAGAATTTCACAGATTCAATCTCGCATTGTCTCTTAGTCGACTTTGTGTTAAATAAAAAGAAAATAATAATGTGTTCTCACATCGGAACAACAATGCGAAAAAGTCTAAAAAAACTTCGGAAAATACATTAGTATATGAAATATGCTCGCAAAGCTAAATTTTACTATGGCAATTTGTTGAGTAATGTCGCACTTGGAAACAACCACATTCTACTTGAGAACTTAGATTAAACTAGATTTAATTACTTGGAAATGGATGGTATACAATATCTATATTCCTATGCAAGATATCTATTCTTTTCCAATCTGGAAAGTGCATAATTTAAACGAGCACGACAATAACTGTCTCCGAAGTTGGCATAACTCCCAATGATTCTAGAGCTTTCTTACTGGATCTAACGTTTTCAGGACAAAATAATGGGCCGCAACAATTTCAATCATCACAACTTGTTTTGAAATTTGACTTTGTCTTCTTTTGCCTTTGTTTGTTTCATTTGTTACTTAGGAGAATGGTCCTTTTCTCGGGCTTAACTCTGCAGTCTAGCTAATCTATGTAGATCTAGGATTGGTACTAGTTTAAACTACAATCTAGTACACTTTACGATGTAGCTAACGTTTATGTACAGATTTCATATGGGCCTGCTCGTCTTTAGTTGATGTGTATTAACTTTTCAGCTTTTTTGGTGATATTAATTTTCGTACTTTCGTGGCGTAATTATCTCATTCGTTATGCCATTCAAATTTCCCAGAATTTCTTGGATATGATACTAAAGATCGGAGATTAATATATGACTTGTTTGAAGGAGGATAAATTGTTTAAATTTTCGTGTTAGCAGTGAACAGATGTTTTGGGTTGTTGTAAATCTGATCACAGATTTAAACTCCTGAGATTTGGATGGGATTTTGAAGCGGACGGAGCTGGGTGACCAGCGAAAACCTCAGGATGTCATTGTTTGATTATATCAGGACATTCACTTTATTATAAAAAGATGCGTGTGCTGTGGGATCACATTACTCCTGAACTGTTGGGATTGTTAATAGAAATTTTCGTTAGTGATGTATTGTGATGCAGCGATGTGGCAAGAGATCTTACTTCTACTCTAGAATAATCTAAAGTAGGGATACCTCTCATTGGGTTTGAGAGTCTTCCTCCCCCCACTCGTTGCTAACACCGTTGTTCTCCGTATTAGGCTCCTGAATTCGTAATCATAAAGATGGAACGAATGATAAAAAATCCTTAGCTATACCTTTTTTATTAGTACTTCCTTTTCAAAAGTGAACGAAAAGTGATCAGATAGCTTGTAAATACTCTCATGCTTTAGAATCGTTTGCTCACGTTTTTCTTATTGAATTCTCGAATACATTCAGTTGACAGTCTCCAATAGTTAAAGCGATTGGAATGGAAAAATGTTTACGAACAAGAAGAGGAAACAGCTTTTTTCTAAAGCTCTATTTCCGATGTTTATACAGGATTTGCAGATCGAGTTGACCTTTTGCATGAAGTCATGCCCAACATTTTCATTTATCGTTTTTGCCACTATTTAGTTGTTTGGTAATGAAGACACGTATACTGAGAAAGCCATCAAAGCTCTGTTGTATAAAAGTATGGCCGCCTTCCTAATAAGCCTCCTTACCCCCTTACACATTGTTCTCAGACGTACTCATTTTGCAAAGTTGTACTAAAGCAATTCGCAGTGATTTCCTGAAACATTATTTGTTCTTTTTCGTTTTGATTTTCTTTTTGAAGAGGCCAGCACGAAACATCTACTTCGTTTCGTATTTTTTTCAGTATTAAAAGATAACCTTTTTCAAGTACAAAAAGGACCTAACAGCGTCGGAGCAGCAAAACTCTCATTAACATGTGCGTCACTAATTATTCAGTGCAGCTGATAATTCCAGTGCCGCTGTGTCGCTGATCAAATTTCTTCACTACATTGACATTATTCCGTAATTTTTGTTCTTTATCTTCGCATGCCTTGTCTTTGTAATTCATGTGCATGAACAGAGTTCAGCTTTTAAAAGTAATTTTTGTTCCTTTTGTTAGAATCTGTCAAATAGTGTCTGTTTATAATTTTTCTGTTAATATCTATAGTTTCAAGATTAAGTCGAATTGGCTTGGAGTAAATAATTCTTATAATAAGCAGGGATTTTTTGTTTTCCTATTATTCTGCTAACACTATTAGTAATACTATTAACATTGGTATTGGCAGTAATTATAAATGCTGTTAATATACTTAATCATTGTCGACAATTAACATACAGTGAATAAGTTACCGTGTTTCTTTTCGATTACTTCTGAGTCACCAATTTTCTGAAGAAAAAAATTTAATATTTCTGAAAAATTCACTTTTATTGTAAGTTGTAAAAACTCTAAATTCTAATTACTTGTGTTTAAGGCTGCACTTGCTTGCATGAAAGTCTTATTTGTAAAACAAGTGAGGTTTCTTATGTTATAAGAATTTACACCCGTGATTTGTTTCGTTTTTTTTTTTCGTTTTATTAGTTTTCTCTATAGATTTCGAACTTATTAAATCCAATTTATATGATTCTGTAAACTTCATGAGAAGCATTCTTGATTCATTCAAGCCTAGCCGAGCATATTTTTTTCAGCTCTGCCAGTTCAGTCAATCGGTGATTCAATCAACAAGCAGTGATTCCATCTGTTTATATATCGGCAGCAGAAAATGGGGATTTTTGGGAGGTGAGGCGATGATAGAACAATGGATTAAAATTTGGAAAAGTTGCTAAGATTTATATTGAAGTCTTGGTATGATACCTCTTGCATTGACGAAAGCATGTGGTATAGATACCGACAGATTTTCATTTGACCTCATTTTATTTGTATCTAAGCACGAACTTCTAAGCTTATTGAATATTGTTCCCTGTAAATATCTTTTACATAATCTTAAATATCGTATATATAAGTGTATATTTTTCTCTTCCCCACCTAGCATTCCTTTTGTCGTAGGATTCGAAACGGGCAGTTCGATAAATTAGCTATATTCTATTGGGTAATTGTTGCAGATTCTTGGGAGACCACTATAAAACACACTACAAAAGCAATGGATTCAAATAGTTTATAGGCAACAGAAATTTTCGATTTGTATTTCTAGTTATGACGTAGATGAATTGGACTGTAAGGAGCTAGAGAAGACGAAGAGAAAGTTAATTTTTGAAAAATAAGATACATTCTTAAATTTTCACAACTCAGTGAGAATCGTCATAATGTAGGTAATCCTTTGATGGTCAAACAATCACTTCATAAGTACAGTTGTTGGGAGAGGAGATTACAGTTTTTTTTTTTCCTTTGTCCAATAGTTTGAAAAGCTTCCTCACTTTTATCTTTGCGTCATACAACGTGAGCTGCCGAATTTTGTTGATGTGATTTCGAATATTTTTCTCCGATACATTTCACTGTTTAGAGAGCCTACTATCGGTAATTCAAATCTGACGCAATCGGATATTGATCGCTTGCTTGATTTAGACGAGTAAGTGAAATGATATTCCTTTTTTTGCAATCAGAGCATGTAAGTGATATTTCTGATATGTAGTGTCGTAAATAACTTATGCCATAAATGATACATGTGGAGATAATAATGATGAAAGGAACATTCTTATTTTGATTTTCAAAGTTTTTCTTTATTGTTTCTTACGAAACTTTTTTTCAGCACATATCGTACAGACTATACCTACGTAACGTCGTAAGTTCTTCCTCCTTCATTGTAGAAAATATTTTCCGATTGGTCAAAAAACAGTGTATTTTTGTTTGTTTTGTGTCTGTACAAGAAAGTCTCAACAATAAAGTCTTTAGGTTTAGAATGACTAATAAATCTATAAAAACTATTGTTCCTTCGAAAAAGTAGCCATGAATGATTATTTTCCTTCTAAGCTTGGAGTAATATATATAACCAAAAAAAAGGATATATATATATATATATTTCTTAAGCAAACGTTGCTATACACATATATTTATATATCCTTTTTTTTTTTTTTTTAAGCAAAAGTTACCGACTAAATGGTTCAGATGATTATGAGAATCCTCGTATGTCCAGATTACCTCTAAGTTATTACAGACGTAAATGGGCATTCGAAAAAGCACGGAAACGTTAGTTGCCGTTGCGTTATTTTAAAATTTCGCAGACACCATTTTTTTTTTTTTTTTTTTTTTAATAAATCTTCATAAAATTGTAGCTTTTCATTGAAGCATAAGAACTTATGATATCATTTATGTTATACTTGTTGTAACAAAAGCAGACAAAATATTTTATGGAAACTGGTCATACCTTATCTTTATGCAGCGATAGCTTTATATCTGTAAATATTTTTAGTTGGTTTACTCTACTACACATACTTCTGTGCATGTGATTTTGTCAAGGAATTAATCCCAAAACCAGTAGCTATGATTCTTGATATTATTACCAATCTTTTACGATTCGTCATCCGTTGTGAGTAATTTGTTCCTTTCTTTTTCTTCATTTTGAATTATAATTGAGCTTCTCTTTTTCATAGAACAGATTCTCATCTTGATCCTCTATATATAAAGTTTCAAGAGTTTTGGGTTTTGAGGTATGTGGTATATCATCAATGGAATATTTCCAAATCCAGAAGGCTTTGCAAATACACGCGGAGTATGGACGGGATCATCACTGTGTAAGTTTGCTTAGTTTGCAAGACAGAAGCAATTTTGTGTTTGGGGAAAATCAGTTCTTTTCTTTCTTTTAGACTTCTTTTAGACTTGGCGTTTTCAAAAATCCTATATTTTAATATTTCAGTAAACAGTAAAATTTCAGAATGATTTCTAGCCATTATAGGGTTTGACAACTATAGGTAATGTCTTGCTTTTCTTTATTTTTATATCACTAATAATCTGAAATATTATATATTTTAAGATCTTCAAGGAGAAAGAGACAACGTAAAGGAGTACATGAGACAAAAAAGAGTTAGTTTTTGGTGATTTTCTTTAATAAATTTATAACCCTCATTGTTACTATTTATCACTCTTGGTGAGATCGTGCTCCACAGTTTTCTTTGTACCTAACATTTGTTCAAAACTTCCTTTTCTATATTTGTAACAAATTAGTTCAGTTTGACCAGTATTTTTATTGCTTTGTAATGCTTCTTTAATTTTTCAAATTCATAAAGCAGAATATTTTTATGGTTTTTCTGCAACTTAGAGAACTGTTTGTAAAGATCCTTTAATTAATTTGCGAAAAAAAAGTTTTATTTTCTCAATTTTACTTTTACTTTCCTTTTATTTCATTTTTTTTTTCACGAAAAAAAATGAATTCCAGTCATCTCATGACCAAAGCCACCGAAGCCGAGAGTCAGTGTGGCATAATGAAACTGCGCAATCTGCTCCATTCATTATTAAACTAGGAAAGTTAATTGCTAAAATGATCACACCTGGCTATTATTCCAATGGTGACGTCCAGTGAGTTCTTTATTCTTTTATTTTTGTCTAACAAAATTAAAGACAACCACGGCAGATTTTCAGTATGATTTCTTCCAAAGTTATCTGAATGGTGGTTTCTCCGTTTAATTTGCATCAGGCCGTTGATCACTCATGTAGTGTTATTACATTTCTGAAAGTTCCACCTGACACTGATGTAACTGATCCTACTGTCTTGTTCTCACCATAATTCATGAACTATTTAGCTATTTTACAATTCAATATCTTAGGCTGTTAGTGTTCCTTACGAAGGATTTCTCTGTAGATCTCAGTTTTTTTCCTTTTTAGAAAAAGAAAAAGACGAACATTTATTATTCTTTTTTTTTTTTCTTTTTTTTTAGAAATAGACAAACACTTATTACAAGACTGAAGGATTTGGATCATGACGATTTCGATGAACATAAAGGGCAAGTGCATTCTTCATTCAGTTCAGTGTATGCATTTTTATTATTTACTTTAACAGAAAGTTATTGTTGATTTTTTTTTATCCTTTTCGAGGATTTCCTAAACTCAAAATCTATTTACGCTCTAATAACCTTTAGTATAAAGCTTAAATATTGCGAAGAAGTTTAAATGAAATTGATATCATCGTCCCATCATACAATTGTTGTTGTGCAGCTTCTTTTTGCATTCGATGATTATGAAAAATAAAATTTCAGACACGATTTAACTCATAATTTGCAACGTCGTGTAAGGACAAGGAGTTATGAATATTCAGAAGACCGTGGACGAGAATTTGGCTATGAACCAATCCGTACTGTAAAACCATCCAAAGGACTATTGAGAGCTTTGATGGGCAAATTATTTTACCTTACGTTCATAGCTTTTCTGTCACCGATAAAAACTTTCGAATATATTGTCGAAAAAATCTTATGGATATTACGCGGATATTTTAGGCGTGTTGTTTATAAATAGCAGTTGCTGTACTTTTGATATAATTTCAATAAATATGTAATTGTTTTTTTTTTTTTTGAACAAGAATGCTCCGTAAATCAAACACATGTTCTGCGATATTATTCATTTTCTTTGTAAATTAGAAATTTTCCTTGAATGCACATGGCAATCACATTTCGTCAGCAGATGGAGCATTCCTGTCAGATTTCCCCTTTTTTTTTCCTTTTCAATTTTTTTTTTTTTTTTTTATTTTTGCCAAATTTATTGTTTTCAGTAGTCAAACTTATGATCTGCGCAGTCGTACCGTATACAAGAATCTGTCACCCGACGAGTCATTGCCGTATACTGATCGGCTTGCGAACTTCATGTCTGAATTAGTCGTGTCATGTTTTTTTAATGTTTCCTCGGTGGTAGTGAAAGTACTCTTTCTACCATTCACGATGTTGTTCTTCATTGCTGGTCGTATTTTTGGTTCGAACAGAGCAGAGCAGTAAGTATCTTTATGGTTTCATGAAATTTGTTTCTACCAAGTTTTAATTTCAACAGATTTGAACAAACTTCCATACAACAGTTCATTACCATATTATTTCCTATTCAGGAAAGATGCCACCACTGATTTTCCCTGTAGTGTGGAAAAGATTTCATAAAATTGTTGAGAGATTAATTTAATAACAAATGGAGAAATTTTTATTTTTAATCTTTGATTTCAGATCCTTGCAAAAAAATGTTGGGACAGCAGTACAAAGGACAGACAGCAGTGAATGCTGGTTACCGGATAGGATATTTCACTTTATGATCAGTCATTTGTATTCATGGGCCATGAAATCCGTTTCTGTTTTTATCTTTTTGCAGTCATTGCCATTCTTTATGGCTGAGAGTGTTCGAGAACGCGCAGCTTATGCATTATTTAATATGTAAATATTACATTCTTTTTGAACGATATGAAACGTCATACATTCAGGAAGCGAGATGAGGTCAATTTATATAGATACTTATGAAACGAATGTCCCATTTTTCAGGAATGCAATTTCAGTGTGTTTTCTAATGCTTCTATGTTTGAACTAGATTGTTTATTATTTTTTACAGAGGAAAATTTTATAAATACAGTATGTAACATCAAACTTCCCTATTATTTGGGAATAGAGATTATAAAATTTGGGAAAATCAGAGTTGCAAAATATTTGCTAAATCTTTGTTTTTATTAGCGTAAGGGATTTTCATTTGTTTGACTTAAAAAAAAAAAGAAAAAAAAACATATTAGAGAGAAACTGGAAAAGAAAGCGGATTTTCCTTCAGGTAAAGCTTTGGAGGAGTACTTCTCTATAGCGTATATTGCTTTTCAAAAGAAAGTGACGAGTGCTTTTATTCGTTAGTTAAATAACTTTGCCTCACTTTGTTAAAATTTGCATTTTACAAAGATTTGGACCGAAAGCAGCAGTATGGATTGGTTACGAGGAAGTGAGGCCCGTTAAAAGAAAAGGATTTGCCGCCGATCTCCACTCTTTAGCAGCCACAGGTCGACAAAAAATAGTCCATGCAACAAATTATAATAAAAGGTTGAACTCATATGAATATTGTTTATTCTATTCTTTGATTATTTCTGTTTCTTGAACTAAAAAGTTAGAAGAATTTAGTGCTCATGACATGGGTGCCAAATTAAATTTATCCACTAAAGTTACGAGGAATTGTTAATTACTACTAATCATGTCGATTTTATAATTCCAAGAGCATTTTTTTTACAGCCGACTCCTTCCTACTCGGCGTTCATTAAAATGCTCCTTGATATTCTGGAAATGGTTATTCCCTTTGCTGATCGTCATATTAGTTATATTTCTTAGGCGTAAGTTCTCATTGATTTTATAATTGTTTTTTTTTTCCACGATTATATTTTAATGTGCTACCAGAACTATTGTAATAATCCATAACATTTTTTTTGAAGACATATTACCTTCATTTTATTGTATATGTGCTCCAGTATGCGCATTCTTCCAAGGGGTGAATATTTTTCACTATTTATTAAGACTGGATAATCAGTTTATCATTTTTGAACTCATTTCTTCCTGTAATCAGTTTTACTTTAGACCGTGCTGGTGAAGATGATATGATAGTGAATGTAGTGAACTCGTACGGCAAAATTGAAACAAATCTTTTTGATGGTAAATTTTGATCCTAGAATATCTATAAGAATGTGATTCGGGTTAATCTCAAATCTCATAGTGTTAGTTTATAGTATGATGCATTTCTTAATTTGAAAGTACCATAATTTCACATGTTATTATTGAAATTTGATAACGAAATACTTTTTTTAGAGGCAGGATGGACTCAAAAGTTAGAGCATAACCTAAATATCATGTCCAGAAATGTTTTACACTTTCCAACTCTAATATACAGCTTCCTCCGTGATCTGTTGTTGTGGCCAACAAAGTTGTATGCAGTGATGCATGCGCAGGAAGCTGTTCAACAAGTGGTTCGGTTGCCGAATTATGTTTATTATGCCGGTGAGCACTCCTTTCTGAACATTCTTAACTAAAATGGTTTTATAGTCATTTTGCCCATAAAATTTCATTTCTGTAAGTATTGCGGTGGTTACAAACTAACAATACCAATTAATTTTTATTTATCTTGTGTCGCTCACACTTGTTTTTAATGTTATTTGATTCATAGCTGACTTATTGTTCATGCTGCTTTAAAAATATGCTTAAATCACTTCCGAAATTTATCACTTTGCTCGACGGAATTTCCTTTCCAGGTCAGTCGTTGGGTTCAAAAGCAGTGGCTAATGCATGCAGTCATAATTTCTTATCTAGAATTCCGGGGCAGTTGTATGTTTTCGGTAACTTTTTCATTTTTATCTATTGAATTATTTATTTTGCGTGGCTTCACTAATTTTTTTTTTTTAATCAAATTCTTTCCCCACTCAAGTTATGTATTGTTTAATTTTGTCGCAGCACATAAATTAACTTTAGGAGAATTAGTAGTTGTTCACTTCTTGAAAAGTATCAACAGCTTAGGCTCTACTGTTTGCGATGTTGTTCGGCAGATGCTCGCTGTCTCGGAGTGGATGTGGAGTAAGCATTTTTATTATATTCTTTTTCAATTCAGAAGTTACTTCTCAGAGTGCTGAGTTTTTTTCCTTTTTTTTATTGTCAAAATCCACTTCCATTCATGACGGGATCTTTTATGTGTTCAGTAATCCGAAACTCTTTGTTCCCTGGGTTTGTTTCTGCATTCCTCATGTTTTTTTTTTCTTTTTAATTTAATAAGGGAATTTAACAGTTATGGAAATTATTCTTATCTAATATGTTGTTAAAAACAAATTTAGGCAAAGCACATTGTTTCGTTTTGGATGAATATGAGTTTATTTCATACTGTGAAACCCATATTTTCTTCTTGATCATACAGGACTCTTGACATGATTAGTGTATTCAATTCTTTTCAATTTTTAAGTTGATCGTGTGTTTGAAATTATTTTGGACATCATCTTGTTTGTTTGGAAATTAGTAAGCTCCACAATACAAATCGTATTGGCTTCGCCTTCCCACTTCATTTCGAGAATAGCCGATTTTATTCCATTTATGTATCGAAAAACGGTAAGATTAATTTTTCAGTCATATCATGAACATTTAATCTACTTTTCTTGACCTTTTAATGAGTCATTAGGCTGAGCATGATTATTCATCCAGTTTTTGAAACTGGATAAATGGTTCTCGTTGGAAATAGTCGCGAATCGAGTATTTTGCTTCTCATTTGTTTATAAGCTTCCTCTTATCTTTTCAACATTATGACTTTTAGCTTCAAAAATTTTTTACAGGAAGATATAATTAGTTCAGACAGCGTCAGTCAACAGCAGTCTGAATCGACTTTGCAGCAATTAAAGCAGGAAAAAGTATTCTTTTAAGTTCATTAATTTCCAAAAAGAAAACTTCAAATACCATGCTGATCTAATTCATAATATGGATCACTGTTAGATTTTGAAGGTTTTTTCCAGGAACTGTTAGAATTAAAAGTATCACAGTTGCGCAGAGAAAGTGAATTAGAAGAAAATCGTTACAAAGGAATACATGAAGCATTTCGACTCATTGAAAAAAATGCTCCACTGTCAACAGACAAGCAGTACTGTTTTTCATTCCATGTTTAAAATGATTTTTGTGTTCTATAGATAATTTATCATTAAAGAGGAACAATTAACAATTCTACAGTTTCATGAGTCGTTTCAATAAAATTTACACTTCATTTCAGATTACAAAAATCATCAGTATTCAACGGCGAATTATTCCAGTTCAGAACTGATGAAGACTTTGTCAGCTATATGTCTGACGTGAGGAAAATTGAAAATGAAGAATTAAGAAAGGTGCACTTTTTTACTCAATTTTATTTTATAGGCTGCTGTATTTTAATTATTCCTTCCCTACTCCCGAATAAAGATGAAATATAGTGGTAAAGTTTTCTGTGAAATTTTCTATAAGTAAAGAGCTACACAGTTGAATGCCTCCGTCCATCCTTCTTAACTATTACCTCAGAATCAGAAAACCAACAAAATCGAACCGAGATCCTATTTCACTATTCCATGCACAAACATTCATTAAGCTTGCACTTAACATTCAGATTTTTCAAGCAAATTTGCTGGTCATCTTACGCAATTAATCAGGTTAACTTAGAGAAAACTGACAGTATTATCTTAGGAGCCTAATTGTCTTTTACGGTTTGGATAATATTTATTCCTGGCAATATATCAAAGATTAAAGGTTTGGTATGAAATCATTAAACTCTTGATTTGTAACAGATTTCGTTCGCTTCATCAAAGGTGAATTGGTAACCAAAATTTCTTTTTGTTAGTTTTCTATTTTAGCGTTTGCTTGATATTGAAAAACGTTTAATGGAACGATTGGACGTTCTATCGGGGAAAATCGAGGACAAAATCGTGCAGAAAGTTACTACTCATACATCACAGCAGTCTGATATAGGAAGACTAACTTTATCTAATGTTAATTTTTTATTTTATTCTTGAGTAAGCAGAGTCTCTTTTTGTTTATTATCATTTCTTGCTGGTTTTTGCATGTATTTAATATGATATAACGTATTGCATATTGCAGTATTGCCTGCAGGATGATATCAATTTTTCCATTTGAGATTCATGCGACATGCCTTCTTCCCTGTTATGAATAGATTTTCCTGCCAAATCTTTTTTTTTCCAGGAATTGTCGGAACTCTCATCTGCAGTTGCAAATCTGCGCAGTCAGTTTGACGAAGTACTTTTTTTTCTTGCTCAGATGGAACTTGAATTATTCAGTCGCTTTATAATTTATCTGTCATGATTAGTTCTTCTTAGTTCTATCTGTAGTAGTAAGTCAAAAAACTTCATCAGAATGTGCATAACTAAGTGAATTTTCTTATATCAGATGTCATTATTGATAATTGCTTGTTATGGTGAGTAAGATGTCTTTCATGATAGAAAGTTTTTTCAAAAAAAAAAATCAAAAAAGCTAATCTCTCATGAAGGGTAAAAAAAAATCAAAAAGCTAATCTTATTTTCATTCTCGTATTCTGGAAATTGAACAGAATAACAGAGCTTGATTTAGCTTCGCATGGAAAAGGAATCCAAAATCACACAATTTGCACATTCGATAATATCTGATGACCTAAAACGAAGCGATGATTTGAACATGCTTAAAACCGAGCTTAATAAGATTAAAAATGATCTTGAAAAGGTTGGAGCTTAATTTCCTTATATAGTAACGCCATCATGCTATCCTTATGTGAATAGTAATTTGTTTGCTTCTCATGTTTTTGAATTTACTTATATTACATTTTGGACATATGAAGACTTGTGTTCTTCTAATTCTGATGTACGCCGGTATTTTATACATTAGATTATTTTAGGAACTTTCATTCACTTTAAGTCGTTTTGAAAAAGCTTCACATGAGGAACGAGAAACATTTCGTTTCGAAGTTATGAAAACAGTGGAGAATCGAATTATTGCTCTTTTTGCAAATCACATAACAGAAAAAAATGATATCCACTCCGTGAGTAAATTTACTTGAATTCTTGATCCAAAACCTTGTAACTTTTGAAATGCTGGGAATAGTATGCAATAGGGCAAGGTGATGCGGCGGCAAAATTTGGATCAAAACCTATGAATGAGAAGCAGTTGAAACAGTGATTGCTCCTCTAGTATGAGTCACCGAATAACCAAATTGATGTGACGTTGGTAACCGTTGTTGTCTTTTCTTAATCCTTTTTTTTTTTTTTTTTTTTTTTTCAGAAAGCTAAATTAAGTTCTCTTCTTGGACTTTCGGAATCCGATTTTGTGGCCATCAAAAAAATGATAGCCGATGCATTAGATATATACGATGCAGATAAGACGGGTAAAGTAGACTATGCATTGGAAAGCTCAGGTAGGTTGTTGATCTCCTCTTAAAATTCATTCCATTCCAGCTAATAAAAGAACTGCAGAAAAGCAAGTTCTATATCTGGGATATGACAGGATTTAGTCATATTTGTTTTTCATTGAAGATTAAAATGGTATCAGTTGGTTTTCCCTTTTTCTGTAACAGTTAGGCATATTTAGGAGCATCTGTTATAAGTACACGCTGCACAGAGCCGTATAAGGAAAATTCACGGCTGGAATCTGTTTTTGGAATTCCGCTTTGGTACTCTTCATATTCACCAAGAGCTGTTATTCAGGTAATTCATCTATTTTTTTGCAATCAGATAATGAGTGAACGCATGAGAAAGCTCGACGTTTCGTTATCGGATATTTACTTTATGATAGTTTATTTTAGCATCGTCCATTAGCAGCTGGTGAGTGCTGGGCTTTTCGTGGTAAAGGCTATCTAACAATAAAATTATCACATCTGATTTATGTCACAGAAGTTAGCTACGAACATTTGCACTCGTCATTGCATCCAGATGGAATTTTAAGAAGCGCTCCGAAGCTTTTTCAAGTTTACGTACATTTTTCTTCATCTATTCATTAGGGTGTCAAGTCATGAGTAAGGAAATTTCTTTTTTTTGCAGAATGGAAGCTTCTATTACATTTTGGACGATAATCTTTTTTTGCAACATCTTTCTTATTTATGGGGTTATTGAGAATTAAATGAATGAAATACGTATTGAAATATGAATCTGTAGGCGTAATTCATCCGGGCAGGGATTAGTTTTATTTTCAGTCGTATAAAGCAGTTGACGATCTCAAATCGAAGTCTTTAATTGGGCAGTATGAATATGATATTAAAGGAAGGGCGTTACAGACGTTCCGTGTCCAGGTTTGTTTTGTTTTTCCAAGCTTGTTAAAAAATTTTATTTCTTTAAACAAATCTGACGTAGAAGTTCGTGCACGAGTTCACATATTATGCGTATATTTTTATCCACTTAAAGTAGACACATGTTTATATGATCGGAGTCAGAAAAATTAAACTCAATATTACACAAGTTAGTAAAGATCTCGAAGACTTGCAGCTTTTGATATGCTTCAATTATATTTTTTATAGATTGAACCCAAAACCCCAGTATCAATAATCGAATTGGTGGTAGAGTCAAATTGGGATTCCGACTATACATGTTTGTATCGCTTCCGTGTGCATGGTCGAAAGGCATAGAATGCGTTTTGGAAGGTGAAATTTATTGCTTCAAGTGATCCAGCTATTTTTAGCAATAGTATCTCGAATTAATGGTAATCAAACTTAATTAAAGGGGAGAATGACTGTGGCTATTTTAAGAAATTTTTATGGCTAGTTAGAAATCGGTTCCATTTTTTCCATAGCTGTTAGTTGCGGTCAGGTAATACTTGCTGTATTAGTTGATACCTATTGTGACTTTCTTAGTGTTTCTTGAAATACATTTTTTGAGAAATGGAGGATTTGCTTTGAGGTTTTCTACCAAATTTTTTTGAGATGTTAAGTGCTGATCTTGCCCGAATAAGCAGTTTTTTTTTTTTCGAAAAATTGATTTGAACACTGACTTTTATGGGCTATACCTATGTATATAGTTTATATGCATGTATATGTATACGGAACAGAATATCAGTTATGATATCTCTAATTTGCTGTGGTATTTTCTTCTGTACATAGTCACTTTGTGATTTGTATGTTATTTTCTGTTTCAAGTTACGAGTATTTTTTTCCAAATCGTAAAATTACTTTGGCGTTCGCTCATTTTTGTGTAATTTCCTATCGTGAAATTTTGCCAGTGTCGCATCATATTCAGTTATGCATAGTTTGCTACTGTCAATTATATATAAAATTGATATGGTGGAGTTTTAAAGTATTTTTTTTTTGTCTCTTTGGAAAATAACAATGGAAGTAACAAGAATTGAGGTTTATTAATTTCGAAATGTTTTGAATATCAGAACATTAATAGAGAAAAGAGATTAAACAGTTGAATAACTTCATTCAGATAAGGCTTATTTGATTTGAATCCTGTTTAATGTATTAAGATTTGGAAAAGTTACAAGAAATGTTTCTCTACGTAGGCGTGTACGAAGTACGGATTTCAATTTCTGGTGTTCTCAACAAGATGAAGGCTTTCAATCTCATCTCTGGGTGGTGGGTAACTGGGGTCTTGAAGTTTTTTTTAAGTAGCGGGTGAGAAGTCACACGAAATGTTTCTTTTTACTTGATAGACACTTCTCAGAACCTGTAGCTGGGAGATAACAGCAAAGGACGATGTTGGGACGGAAAGCTTTTCAGAATACGACCTGATGTGGTCTGGTCGTCGGTGCTGCTTCGTGTGAGGCTCCTGGCATTTCGAACCGGTGGTGTTCATTCAGTTGTTTTTTTGCTTTCCGGTAGACCGTTAGGACAACATTATGCATATAAAAAACATGTCGTGTAGCTTATAGAAATAATCTTCACATTTTGGAAAAATGTGCTTGAATTATGCGAAAATCTTGCAGAAATTTTCTGCTGACTAGATCGACTGTGTAGAAAAGGAGTTTTTTGACACACGATGGGTTTAAGAATTTGAGACAGAAATATATTCTTTTGGATAGTGTCCGTAAACTGTCGGCCTCTTTAGTGACTTCTGCACAAGATAAAACTACATGGCAGCAGCGACAGCAACTCTCAACCAGTATGCACTGTTTGGTGGTACTCCTCTTACAATGGAAGATTATATGGCGGGAGTATCCTGCGCCTTGCTAGATGTTGAGGAAATGTTGTTACAGCAGCGCGGGGCAAGAGAGGTATGTTGTTTAATCAAACCTAAGCCTGACAGTTGAATTAAGTGAAAGGGGATTTTTGAAAAGCATTGCTTCTTTTTGATAAGTAAATCTTAATGTATGTTGATTCTTTCTTTTCTCAAATTTAGAATATCCAATTGATATTCTAGTCATGATGTTATCAAACCTATTAAATTTAAGGCTCCATTTCCCGGAATGGATAAAAGCGGACGTGGTGTATGCATACGTAACGAACAGGGTACATGTACAATGGGAGCCGTTTGTCCGCTGAGGCATATCGTTGGTGATAAGGTATGATAGCGTATGATATAATTGATATTCCCTTATTGCGTCATGTGTACTGATATCATTCTGCATTTTGTCTCACCTACATATTTTTCGCATATAGTCAAAAGAACACATCTGTGTGCTATTTCACGAATTTTTTTTGACAGGACTTTTTTAGGCTGTAGTTTGTAAACACTGGTTACGTGGATTATGTAAAAAAGGTGACCAGTGCGAATTTTTGCATGAATACGATTTAAGTAAAATGCCAGAATGCTTCTTCTTTTCAAAGTACAGTAAGTTTTCGTCCTTTGTCTTGAATAGTTCTTTTCGAAATTCATTTTTTTCCAGAAATCCTGATAAATGAATTTGATAAAGTAAAAAAAAATTTTGAAAGAATTATCCGAATAGTCATCCACATGATTCATTTTTTTTTTTTGTATTACCTCATTATCTCTTTTACTTCCAGTGGCTTGTAGTAATCGTGAATGTCCGTTCCGACATATTGACCCTGAAAGCAAAATCAAAGATTGCCCGTGGTATGATCGCGGATTCTGCCGACATGGTACGTGTTCCTTGTTGGAAATATGCTAGTTTTATTTATTTATTTTTTAACAAAATAGTTTACTGAAAATAAAAAAATGTTTCAGGACCATTTTGCAAACATCGCCATCGCCGTCGTGTCCTCTGTCCTAATTATTTAGCAGGCTTTTGCCCAGATGGAAGGGACTGTAAATATGCTCATCCATCGTTTAATATTCCACCGGTGGACACGACTCAAATTCTTCGAGCACGGGGACAATATAATATTGGAATAGTGTGTCATAACTGTCATGAAAGAGGCCATAAGGTATTGTTTTTATTGGACATGACTCTTATTTTCAGTGTTCTAATTCACATTTGTTGTTGATTGTTATGTTGCATGTGAAGTGCAGTTTTTATAAATATATTTGCTAAAAGTGTTTTCATCTAGTAATTAGTTACAAATCGCTAGCCGTTTATTGTTCACTAAAAACCATTTTCAGGCCACGTACTGCCCTCATTTGCCCACACAGACTCAGCTACCATTATTAGATTCATCGAAAGTTAATGCACAAATATCACAAGAATTGGTAGCTCTTTCCGAGAAAAAGGCACTTTCAGATGTTACTTGTTATAAGGCAAGTTGAAATATTTGAATATATATAATTTGTCAATTTCCTTTCTTGTCTTTTCAGATGCATATGCGTGCTTTTTTTTTGTGGAGTATATTTACGCACCTTTTTTTTTAGACTTGCGATTTCAAACGTATCTGCCATAAGTGAAATAATCTGGTGCATTATTTAAAAAATAGATGATAGGAGATGATTTTTAATTTGTTTAACCTGGTCTGTTACTTAATTACTCCTGAGTTTTTGACGATGGTATGCCTCTTTTTACTGTAATTTTCTTTTATTGGTATGCCTTATATAATTATGATTCTATATCCTTTAGTGTGGTGAAAAGGGCCATTATGCAAATCGGTGTCACAAAGGACTATTAGCATTTCTCTCAAACACGGCATATCTTGCTCATGAACAGCGCGAAAAAGATGAAAAAGAAGCAAGGTTAAACATTCAACCTCTTTTTCATAAATATAATTCGATGCTTACTCAGAATAATCAAAAAAAAAAAATTATGAGAATTTTTGTCTTCATTAATTTGAATTAAAATATTTAAGTGGGGTTTTCTGCAAGGAAGAAAATTTTTCGTACAGAAGTTTTAATCTTGATCGAAAAAAATGATAATAATGATTTCTGATGCGAAATAATTCTCTGTCGTTTAGGGGAAATGGACAGCAGCTTGGAGCTTTAGGGAAGTGTCAGCAGATGCCACAGCCTAAAATATCAAATTCAGTTAATAAACCCGGCGAAATGCTTCGTTAAGATGTTTGGTGTTTGGAAAATACGCAGCTATGAGTCTCATAAATGTACCATCATATATTATTACATTGATTTTGAAATGCTAATAGCTTATTATTTGCTAATGTTTCTTCGTTATTCTTGTTGGTACCGGCAGTTGTGTTCAGTTTCAGCTTATATTTTAGAAAAAGAGTTTGCAACTGGAATTTAATTCAAGTCCTTGCGAAATATAACTGTTCACTTCTAGACGGTCGAAATGTACATTTAACTCATGTCAAAAGTGCTTTTTAGTTATAATTCTGTATTCATCAGTTCTGGTATCCAAGTGGAAGAATTCGTTATTCATATCAGTTATAAATACTAATATTATTCATATCAGTTATAAATACTGTTCTATTATACTTCTCTACGAATAGGCAGTTTCATGAGTGTGATAGAAATCATAAAATTTAGTGTGAGATTTCGGCTGTATACTCTAACCGGTATTCTTCGTATCGTTCTTTATTCGCTTATGCAAGTTCTTTTTTTATTTCATCATTCTTTTCTTTTTGTTGTTGTTGTTGATAAAGTAATTACTCTGCGTTCTCCATTAGTGCCATACCGGATAATCGTTTATTAGTACTTAGGCTACTAGTTACGTTAATTTGAAATTGTATACTGCACACTTTTTTTTTTTTTTTTTTTTTTTTTGCAGCTGATATGGTAATTTATTTATCCGTTGCGGTCCAGAAACGCGGTTTCTATGATCTAGTTTACTTTTAGTAATCCTTTTATATTTATCAGTGTAGCATTCACAGAAAACCTTATAGTTTTTAAACTATAGTTGTTTGTCAAGTTTCTGGTTTCTTTGTTCCTATTTTAGCTTATATCTGTAATTTAACAAAATCTGCGTAGCTAACATACTTTTCTATTATGCGTTTTTTTCACATATATCTTTTTATTTTTTCTGTATTGCTACTTTAACCCATTACTGTATGAAAGTGCGAGAACGAAGGTGTCTGCTGCTCTTTTCATCTTTCTAAATTTCAGATAAATATGTAAAGAGGGATGGATGATTATGCTTTGGAAGTCATTTCAGCGGATGTTGGAAATTTTCGATAAACGGATTTACAATGAGTCGAAAACCAACATTGGTTGGTGATGAATACAAAATATTGCTGAAAACGCTGAATCCCCACATAACATGTCCCTTATGTAAAGGGTTAGTTTAGCTTCTTTCCGAGATAAATTTTAGCCCTAGGAATTTTGGTAATTTTGTTTGAATAATTCTGAAGGATGCTGACTGGAAAGTTGTTTGATGGATTGGTTAGTTTGCATTAGTTTTCTGTTCGTAAATATTTGATTCATGAGATCAGCGAAATCCTTTCAGGTATTTTGTGGAAGCTACGACAGTCACCGATTGTTTGCATACATTTTGCAAATCATGCTTATTGAAGCATTTCGAGAATGTTAATAACTGTTGTCCAAAATGTAGCAATCTTATCCATCAGGCATGTAGTCATTAGATGATTAGGTTTCTTATTTAGATTTATGTATCATTCCATGTACACAAGGTTTTTAGGTTTGTTGTTTGTTCTGTTTTTCTCTTAAAAGATATACGTACAAAAATTCCCTTTGCGAATCTTCGATAGAATGGAAAATCAGTAGAAGTAGATGATGAATCTTCAGGTCAAAATAAAAGGGGAAACTTCTTTTCCATTCAAAAATTACTCATTTTAAACCTTCTGTGATTACTGTTGACATATGGTGTTCGAAGTTTTTACGTTGTAAGTAAAGCTTTTAATTTTAATGTAAATGTTGGACATGTCGATATATGTTGGAAATTTATGTGATGTTAATACATGTTCAGTTTTTTAATCTTTAACCCCTGTAACCTATTAATTAGTTATTATGGATTTTTTTTTCAAAAATACTGATTAAACGAAAAAAAAAGAAAACATGGATATGCAGCCCAATGAAACGTAAAGTGGATTTAGATATTGCAAATTTCGGGATGTAGTGGTTATGAACTTTCAATTTCCATCATTTGCATTTTTTATGAATCTTTTTTCATGCTAACTTCTTTTTTATTTAGAGTCACCCATCTCATTATGTTAGCTTTGATCGTACAATGCAAGAATTGGTGTATAAGCTTGTACCTGGTGTGCAGACACGAGAGGAAGAGAATCAGAACGCTTTTTTGCGAACAATAAAAACAGAACCGGGTGAAAATGAGTTCTCCGAAAAGTTAGAAATTGATGAGAATACGGTAATTTTTTCTGTATTTTCTAAACTGATAGAATAAGAATTGATAGAACTTCATAAAAACTGGATCATCCAATGCGAAGTAATAGGGACTTCCATTACTTCTTCAATTTTTTTTTTTTTTTGTGTTTACAGGATGATAGTAGTTCGGAGACGAAAGAATGCTCAGGTGATTTGATGGGCAAGCATCATCGCGGTGATGAGCAAGTTGCTGTGGAATTGTGTACCGATAAGCTTTCGAAACTTTCTGACATTGAGATGCCGTATCTAAGATTGTCCGGTGAGTTTCCTGTTTGATAGAAATGGTTGACACCAACTCGCACTCTTTGGAAGATTTTAGCAGTGATCCAGTGCCTTTTGCGAAATTGAGACGAAAAGAGCTTAAAATTTATGTGGCACTAATGAATGGTGAAAAAGTTAGGTATTGAGTTTTTATATAGTTAATGAAATATATAAATTTTTAATAGCAGAGATGGCTACTGTAAACACAATCAAGCGATATTTGGCTATTACTTTATTTGGTGACATAAGTCGGTACAACGACCTGGATATTTTCTGTAATAATGAATTGATGGGCAGAGATTATTCGATGAAATTTATCGAAAAAACTCGTTGTCGAAATAAACCAAAGGATGCACCGATCAAATTGTTATTTAGAAAACACATCGATTTTTGATCCAGTTATTATTCGTTTTATGAAGTCCATGTTGGATAAATTTGGAATATCCATTGAATGTAATATTTCAAATTTTGTTTTTAATTTCTATAAAATATATAATATAGAAATTTATGCGAGAAAATCATGATAAATAAATTATTTCAATATTCGACATCTTCTCCCTAATAGTGAAGTTTCACAATGAAGCTCTCGAAAGACTTTTTTGCTGGAAGTTTGTCCGTTTCTTTAATTTTTTTTTCACCAAAGTACTCATTAGAAAAAATTTTTTTGGTGAAAAATCGCATCGGATTTTCTTTTGGAAAGATTTAACTAACTCGTTTGATTTCTGTTACATTGTGAATAGATTTTATAGAACAACATTGTTCATGAAATATGAGTAGTATCATATTACAAGTTTACATTGTCCAAGTAAGTATGGCTTGTATTTTTTATAATCTATCATTGTTTACTTGAATCGGCATACATTTTTACAGTTTTAACCTTTCTTCCGATTTGCTTTCTGATTCATATGCAGTGGGAACTGTTACATTTTTAGAATCAATTTAAAAAGGTTTTACTGCAAGATGTGAAGGAAGAAGAATTTTAGAGTTAAGCTAATTTTATCATTAAAGAATATAAAATTCTACGTAGACAAGATTCGGAAATACCACAAGTTGTTTTATTTGTATCTGTAGGTGTATGTAGATTTATGTGTTTTGTTCATACGTGAAATGATTATGATTTTGAAATACCTGACAGATTTGTCGCTGATACTGCGCTTGTATTTAACTAATGTAAGCTGTGATTCAAAATATTACTAGAGTAAAAATTTTGGAGTGTGAGGATTTTACAAAACTGGAATTTAGTGTTGTTCTGCTTAAGAGTGGGAAGAAAACATCCAAAAATTCCAAGTGTTAAATTCTAACAAGGTTGAGGATCGCTGCTCTAACCTTCCTCTCTCATTTTATAGCGAATTCAAGCATTTCTAAAATCGTTAAGGTTATTTTCTTTTTGTATAATTAACATCGATATTGCATACCTACACCTTACTGTATTTTTTCCCCGACTTTCATAGTATCGTTAATTCTGGCATTATCTAATTCTACATTTCATTCGAAAACGGTGTACTGCGAAATGTAATTTAGAATAAAATTTAAGTACCTTCTAATTTTGATTGGCTTTCAACAGGAAAGGGTGTAGTGTATATGATGTCTGATGATGTGTTGATAAAACTGAAATTCGAGCATGAAAGGAGTTTTTTTCAGAGTTGGAGCGTTTTTTTCCACTTTTTTTTTGTTAAAAGTCAGAAAGAAAATCGGCGATGAATTGCAGAAGGGAGAAGAAATGTTTGTCGTTCGCAACTTTCTACAATTCTGTAATTTGCAGTGGTAAAAAGTTATGATAAATGAATGCAGTGAGCCTCCCTCACTTCTTCACTGTGCTATTCTAAGATTATTAATTGGATCTGAAGAATTTGTGCCCTTTTTTAATTTATTTTTCAGAAAGATCTCATCAGATAGTGTATCCCAGCAGAAAAGAAAGGATCTTTTAAGATGGCGAATATCTTATCGAGGCTGTGCAATGGAAACAAGTTATATGGGGACAATTGTAGGTAGATAAGAGCATATTCCTCAGGCTTCACTTCTTCATTCCCCTTTATTTATGATCGCTGTTGTCACATTTCCATATTCTTAAATTTCACAATTGTATGCAACAGTAATACTGTGCTTTGCTGAAGTTGTTAGACTGCGTAGACATAGGCAATAATGCTTTACGAAATCAAGACCTAGTGTCAAAAGAAATTCAGTTCAGTGAGCTCTTTTTGTAAAACTTTTAATAAAAGACCAGTACTACAATTTGTTCGGCTTGGAAACAATTTCCACAACCCTCAAAAATATTTAGACAGTACTTTTGGCTAATCCTTACTAAAATTGAAGAAGTTCCACTTTGAAATAATAAACTTTGGTGATCAAATCTCTTAATGGACCAAAGAGTGTGGTGCAGACTTTTCAAATTATTTTTAATGCTTTTGTTTTCTTTTATCAGTCAGTTTGTTTAGGCATTTTACTTTGTTTATCTTTTCATTCATCACTTCAACTCTTCTTTTGTTTGATAAATCACAGGATGTCTTGTACTTATTCATTTCTGCAGGTAATTTAGTCTCCAGTTTATTTCGCTAAAGACAAGCATGAAACAACTCCGTGTCAGTTATTGTAAGGTTGGTGAATAGATAAAGATAAGTCTGACATCGAGACTTCTACAGTCTGAATTCATTAATCAAGAATATTAAGAGCACGCAACTGTAGACGAAAGAGAGCTAATAGAGTTGGAAGGAAGGAGTTCAAATCGAAATACGTTTCTCCAGTTGCATCTCAAGGAACTACATAGTGTCTCTGTTGAAAGTTAGAAGTGTTGGATGGGAAGTTTTCGCAGAAATGCTTCACTACTTGGGCTATCAGTGTGTTCACAAAAGCTTTCTGTTATGAGTGAGAAACTTTATTAATATGAAAATTGTCAGTCAACAAATGGCAAATTCCCATTTCTACTTCCTCGTCCCTGCTCCATTTCTTGTTTTTCTTTCGTCTTCTTTTCCTTCAAATCTCATCAGTTCGCCTTCTCTTGTTCCCTTTTTCATTGTGATAAAATCATATTGGTCAGTTATGATTGAATACTAATTGTGCAACTTATGATCGCTTGTTTGATAGCTGATAATTTCTCTAGTTTGAAATTTTTTGATAATTTTTGAATGTTTTGATAATATTTGATGCTCAAGTTCGTTCAATAATTAATATCAAATAAAAAAGTTTTGCTCTAGAATTATCTTTGCTTCCTCAGAAAGTACTTTGATAGGTAGATTAGAGCCTTGTGTCCCATATCGAATATCGAGTCTTAAGGACTTTTCTCATTTCAATACATGGAAAAAGTATCACTGTTAGTTGTACTTTTTTGCTGCTGTATTTGACGCCATCAAAAAAAAATTGACGTAAAATTAAGGAAGGAGGGACAACTGATATATCCATCATATCGAATGACCTTTATTGCGACCTTATGTTTGATTCGTTTCTCAAAAGAAGATCGTTTTTGTGCAAAATTGTAATGCTGATTTTGGCTTGAAAAAAAAGGATTTCGTTGCCAAATAAACTACAAAGTTTTCCCAGGAAAAATTTTTNTTATTTATGATCGCTGTTGTCACATTTCCATATTCTTAAATTTCACAATTGTATCCAACAGTAGTACTGTGCTTTGCTGAAGTTGTTAGACTGCGTAGACATAGGCAATAATGCTTTACGAAATCAAGACCTAGTGTCAAAAGAAATTCAGTTCAGTGAGCTCTTTTTGTAAAACTTTTAATAAAAGACCAGTACTACAATTTGTTCGGCTTGGAAACAATTTCCACAACCCTCAAAAATATTTAGACAGTACTTTTGGCTAATCCTTACTAAAATTGAAGAAGTTCCACTTTGAAATAATAAACTTTGGTGATCAAATCTCTTAATGGACCAAAGAGTGTGGTGCAGACTTTTCAAATTATTTTTAATGCTTTTGTTTTCTTTTATCAGTCAGTTTGTTTAGGCATTTTACTTTGTTTATCTTTTCATTCATCACTTCAACTCTTCTTTTGTTTGATAAATCACAGGATGTCTTGTACTTATTCATTTCTGCAGGTAATTTAGTCTCCAGTTTATTTCGCTAAAGACAAGCATGAAACAACTCCGTGTCAGTTATTGTAAGGTTGGTGAATAGATAAAGATAAGTCTGACATCGAGACTTCTACAGTCTGAATTCATTAATCAAGAATATTAAGAGCACGCAACTGTAGACGAAAGAGAGCTAATAGAGTTGGAAGGAAGGAGTTCAAATCGAAATACGTTTCTCCAGTTGCATCTCAAGGAACTACATAGTGTCTCTGTTGAAAGTTAGAAGTGTTGGATGGGAAGTTTTCGCAGAAATGCTTCACTACTTGGGCTATCAGTGTGTTCACAAAAGCTTTCTGTTATGAGTGAGAAACTTTATTAATATGAAAATTGTCAGTCAACAAATGGCAAATTCCCATTTCTACTTCCTCGTCCCTGCTCCATTTCTTGTTTTTCTTTCGTCTTCTTTTCCTTCAAATCTCATCAGTTCGCCTTCTCTTGTTCCCTTTTTCATTGTGATAAAATCATATTGGTCAGTTATGATTGAATACTAATTGTGCAACTTATGATCGCTTGTTTGATAGCTGATAATTTCTCTAGTTTGAAATTTTTTGATAATTTTTGAATGTTTTGATAATATTTGATGCTCAAGTTCGTTCAATAATTAATATCAAATAAAAAAGTTTTGCTCTAGAATTATCTTTGCTTCCTCAGAAAGTACTTTGATAGGTAGATTAGAGCCTTGTGTCCCATATCGAATATCGAGTCTTAAGGACTTTTCTCATTTCAATACATGGAAAAAGTATCACTGTTAGTTGTACTTTTTTGCTGCTGTATTTGACGCCATCAAAAAAAAATTGACGTAAAATTAAGGAAGGAGGGACAACTGATATATCCATCATATCGAATGACCTTTATTGCGACCTTATGTTTGATTCGTTTCTCAAAAGAAGATCGTTTTTGTGCAAAATTGTAATGCTGATTTTGGCTTGAAAAAAAAGGATTTCGTTGCCAAATAAACTACAAAGTTTTCCCAGGAAAAATTTTTTATTTATGTTTTGAAACCTAATTGTGTCATTCAATTTGACCTAAATCGTACTTTTTGATATATAACAATACAGCTGTTGTCTTTATAAAATGCTGGAAATGGCATCTGAAACATGTCGGTATGATGACCATCCGTAGAGAATGTTCCGAGTAATCTTGGATTTCTCGAGAATCAGAACCACTGCTATTTTGTGCTGGTGATGATATCCTAATAAATTTAGGCGACCGGCAAGTAATGAAATGAACGGAGGAAGAATTAGAGTGGAAGATCTGAGAGAATAAAACCGCAAGAGCAAGAGAATATTTCCAGTCATAGTCAATGCGATTTACACCTGTCTCATTATGGAAGTGGACTAGTTGCTTCCCAGAGATTGTTTCAAATCATGCTGTTCCTCTTAACTTTTATCTCCCAGCTAATCTCAAGAAAGTTTTTTGATTTTGATCGGAATTAGAAATGCTGCAGTTTACTTTAGGATGCTGTCGAATCTGTTCATTCGTTTTGCTAAAATTCTATTTGTTATTATTCTTCCAAATTAAATAATGAATTTTTATTAAAAGTGTTTTTGGAATATTCTAGACTTCAAAGTCATATAATTCAAGTATGGATCTCAAATAATAGCATCCATTATAAATAGTATTATAGTCTTCAACTAAATCTGCTTAAACATTTCTGTTTCTTTAAATTGGAATTGTTTTATTTTTTGAATATAATTTATAGTTTTTTGGAAATTTCTTTTCTCAAAATATAATAATTAACATGCAGAAACTTCTGTAATTGAATACCAAACACTATTGTCAATGAATCGGGTAGTATATTGAGCTTTTTTATATGTCTGTAATAAATATATTTTATTTTGTGCTTCATTATCAGGTATATTTGAAACGATAAATTTAATTTTATTGCTACCGAAATCTTATTATTTATTGAAAAAAGCTGCACTTATCACAACAAAAAAATGGCACTTCTGAAATTTAATTTCGGAAATCTAATTATCTATGATGGTAGTGACTACTTTCTGTCGCCAATAATTTCTTCTATCAACTAGTTCAAATTAAAATCTTTGCAGCAAAAAAAAGATAATTATGGCAGATGAGTGGTTTCTTATTTGGTTATAACAATGTTCTCATTTGAGTGACCATTTCCGAATGGCATATTTTAACTCTCGTTGATATTTCATTGTGATTATTACTGTCATAATTTTAATAATCCAATATTAGTGTTAGTGAATTTTTGTTTTCAGTGAGTCATGCAATTAATCGGTAAATGAGTTAGCAAATATTTGTTAGTAATGATAATGATTGCATATTGATTCCTTCTACCTAAAAAAAAAATGCAATTGTTAGTAACTGCAAACGTTTATAACACTCAAAAAATCACATTGCAACTTGACTCGATGATTTCTCCATTTATATTTAATGGCATATTTCAAAAATTTAGTTATTCAGTTCCCATACCTTTGAAAGTCCACCTTATTGACATAAATTGATTTCTAATACTTTTACTTTTACAGGCTACCAATTTTCCTTTTCTTCGAGTTTTCATAAATAACGAGAACCCTTATATAAATATTATCAGTGAACAAGCTAAATTTCAAGAATTATGTACTAAATTAAATGATGACATAATATTTTGATCTTGATCAATCGCGTTTTGCATCAGATCCTTTAAAGTCCAAAAAAAGGAAAAAAAATTTCTCTAATTTCCAAATAAGCTTAGCTCAACACAACCTTAGATTTATTTAAGATTAAGAATTTTGCTTTATGTATTACGAAAATAATTGACATTTTCGAAGCATTTTTTACTATTCAGAACTGATAATCGTGGAACTTTTCCTTCTCTTTATAAAATAAACCATTTTAATTGTTTGAATACTCACTTAGTGACTAACTAACTGCTAATTATTTCCTCTAACTTAGTGTGAAAATGCAAATTTCCTGTTATGGCTTAGTTATAATTTCCATAAAATGGATTCAACATGACATAGATTATTAATTTTTCTCTTCTGTAATGTTTCTTAAAAAGAAAAAAAAAAAAGAAAAAAGAGAAAGAGAAATGAAATTATAAATTGTTTAGAGGAAATTTGTAAATGAAAGTTAAAATCATGAAATGAATGAGACAAGGAAAAATATTTTGAAAAGTTGTTAGACAAAAAAAAAAAATAATTTATTCGCTTTCTTTGTGAGCAGCTAGAACCAATGACCATTCTGGCCAGCTAGAACGAATGATCGTTTTGAGCAACTAGATCGAATTAAGCTTAGTTGCAACTCATTAGAGGAAGAATTCACTTTAAAAAGTTATTACGGAGGGAAAAGAAAAGCTAAGAAATTGGTAGGAATTAGTGGAATGACAAGGAAATGTTTTTTTTCTTAATTGTTCTCTTACTGTTGAAATCAAGCAAAGATACAAATCAAATTTCTATTGTTCTCCTACTCTTCTTACTTGATTTTCGTAATTATCAATTTGAAATTAATTACACGACATCATTTACTCAACTAGTGTAAAAATTATTAAACTAACAGTCTGTTAATCGTTAATGAATCTTCTGGCAATGTTTGAGAACATATTAAGAAGATAGAAAGCTGGAAAAAAGACTAAAAATTAGTTTAAAATTTGCCGTTTTACTGCTAAGTTGTTATTTTTGAAATGTGTTGACAATTAAATGTTCAGCAAATGAAATTAAAAAAGAATTAACATGGGAAGGTGGCAGTACAGTAATAGGAAAAGAGCAGAAATGAAGTGAAACATGAGGCCATAAATAAATTGGAATTTGCTGAAGCCTTTAATAAAATTTCACATCAACCAACTTTTCGGGCAGAATTTCTAATATACAGGATTTCTTTTCTGCCTAAAACATATTGCTATTGCTATAAGAGTCATTTATTCTCTCTAACTGATCTTGATATAGTTTAATTTCTAAAGGGCGCAGAAGGAGCTGGATAACTCAGTAGAGAAGACTCGACCGACCTAAAGATATGCTGCATGAAAGATAAAATGCCACTTATATCAACTACTTTCCTCAAATAATCTGTGGAGTATCTTATTACATCATTAGCGTGCGTCAAAAGATGCAACTTCATGTAGCATCCAGAAGCTAATCCGTGAAAGACAGGTGCATATATCTGAGTTGAATGATTTTATAGAAGTATCGAAAGTTAGTTACATTTGCGGGTTTTGAATAAGCAAGCAGAGTACTATTGAGCAACAATTGGAAGCGTTGTTTGAAATTGAACTTAACAGCTACTTTCAGGTCTACTAAATCAATCTCTACAAGATTTCAGTATAAGCTTTTTATGATGAAAGTAGAATATCGTTCCTAGGTTCCTAGTGGCAGTGTTCTGGAGGAAGCTTAATTACAGGAATGGAGAAAAATATGAATTAAGTCGAATTTCAAAGTAAAGAAGTATCAAGGAGTCAACTTCAAATTAATGCTGCTTGATGCAGAAAGCGAAAGAAAGAAAGAAGCAAAAGTAGACTAGCCAAAAATAGACTATATCTGTAAGAATAGAAAGTCAGTTGAAGGCGAAAGACAAGTAAATTATTTTTTTACCGTTGATGAGCAATGCGAAAAGGTTGTGCTACTATTGGATATAAAGTTTATAGAATTATTAATTCTTTCTTAGCTATCTTCAGAGACATCTATGACATTAGCACTATTTAAAAATAGTGGTCCAATGTGACAAGTTGTCTCGATGGAAGCGAAAGACTAGACCCATCAAGAAAGGGAATGATAGGCGACATGTCACCTAGTTACCAGATACAAAACGGAACTAAGAGGAAGCGGAATTCTTTTAAATGACACTCCTCCCTGAATGTCACATGATGGTTGACTTTCTTTAGCATAAGTTTATTGATCTGAACTAAATACTGATAGCCTAGACAAATAGAATGGTTTTTTAATAAGTTCATAGGTCATGAAGTCTTCACTTTTCCTTTTCATTTTTTTTTTTCCATGCAAGGAAAAATTAGAGCCAAGTCATGTTATATGTCACTGGATTTCAAGGATATCGTCTTCGTGGTTATAAATTTCTTTCAGAGCAATTTTGATGCGCGAAAATTGGCATAGAAAAGGAGTAGGAGTGGACGAAGTGAAGAACAAGTTCAATTGTTAATGAACTGCTCATCCTCTCGGCCTTGTCTGCTAGGAGTTACATTTTTTTAAATGCAAAATATCAATACGAACCGTTCGTAATCAAATAGTACTTTATTTATGGCTAACTTGAAATGCTTTTTTTTAATGTAATTTCAAGATAAATATTTCATTCTGTCTCTCATTTTTCTACGCAGCCTTTTTTTTTGTCTGATTTTAAAACCAGTTCTGTTTGGTATTACAATCATACCATTTGCTTCGTAGTTTTAATAGCACTTTGTCGAAAAAGGAAAGAATGTTGAGCAGATAGAAGTGCAAGTACTTTTAATTAAAAAAAAAAAGTTTATATTTGAGTTTTGCAGGTGTACTTTAATAATAATGAGTAGAAGTTTGCGCATTCTTTCCAATTAAAAATTTTATCGTTTTAGGAAATTTCTGCACTATAAATTGGTATGAATTTGGAAAAAAAAAAAAAAAGAAAAATTGGTGTATGCCTTTTGCTCATTCGTTCAGATGAAACAAACAAAAAGGCCATTAGAATTTCATTATTTAGTCATTATTTTGGATAAGATACTCCAAAAACCATTTTTTTTTTTCCCCCAGAGTATCGAAAGAAATATGAAACAGAATGAAAAAGTTTTAATGAATGAATGATTTGTGACTTTATGTAATTATTTAAAATGAATTAGTTGAATCTTCACAACGATAACTGTTCTCCTTCTGAAAATTTTCAAATTTTGGCTTCAAAAAAAGGAAAAATGTTTCTTTTAAATATTTTATAATCGCATTGTATATTAGAAACATCAATTAGAAATTTGTTTTTTCGAAGAAATTAAAAATGTGATCCAAAAAATTGTTTCGCTTTTTTTCAAATATTTGAAAGATATGTATGTGAATTTGCAAATTTAATATCTTCAAAAAAAAACCATATTTTTTTGTCCAAAATTTCAAAATTTAATTATTTCATTTCCAGTCTCGAAGTTTTCAGATTTTTCGTTCAGTTTAGCCTTGATTTTCAGTTTAATGAGTAGAAAAGCTTTACAAGTTTGTGCATAACTGTATATTGGTACGGGCACTTTTGTAAATTTTTCGTCTCATTTTCATTGTAACTTTTAGTATTTTTTCTTAAAATGTGCCGCAATTTTCGAATTTCTTCGAAAAGAATTATGCTTTTTCACATTAAGATCATTTTTTGCTCCGTTTCTTTAAGAAATAGATCTCTTCCACCTTCTAACAAAAATTAATTTTTCAATTACTTTCTTGTGATAATGACTTTGAGGAAGATATTTTTGCATGCTGCCATTTCGAGTTTAAAAAAAAGGAAAAAAAAAACTCCGATTTAAAGCAACTTGTTCGAAACTCTGCATCAATCATGCTTCTTATCTTCTCACTCCATTTTCAAAATCCAAGTAGAAATAATATTTCTCTTTTGAAAATTTACATTTTCTATGCTAACTAACAGATGGTTGGAAAAATTCACAGCACTTAGAGTTTAAATTCATTCGTCATTTTATATTAATTATTAGCTATAAATAATTCAAAATAAGCTTTTTGTCATTATTGTCATCTTTTAACATTTCTTTTAAACAGCAGTAACAAAATTAGCAATATTAACACATTGCTCACAATTACGAATTGAAAACGATTTTGGCTTCTGAGAAAAGTTTGATATTTCTTTTTTTTTTTTTTTTTTTATGAACTTAATTTCGTACCTGAAAATAATTTCTATCGGAATTACTTCAAAAGATAGCGTTTTTCAGAAATTTTTCTTACGCTGTTTCGTCCTTGAAAATGAGTAAAAAAAAAAAAAAGAAAGAAGAGAATATGGATGGATGATCGTGCATAAAAGTTTTCATTATTATTTCTCTCAAGTCAACAAGCAGAAAAAAGCTTAGCAGAAATAAAGCTTATTAAGAATAACGTTGTTGTGTAAGCTTCCTGTCGAATTTTCTACTTATTTCAACGTACTTTCATTAATTTTTAATAAATTTTCCTTCTGTGACACATAAAAATTAATTTTGAAACATACTAACAGGTTCATCTTAAATTTAGGTTTTCAAAAAATACTTCAATTTAAAGTATTCGCTTTTCAAAAATATTCAGTATATTCAACAAAAAAAAAATAGCATTACTTGAAATCAATGAATTTTGATGCCTACGAAAAATTGTAATTGGATAAAATATTGTAAAATTTGGACTTTTTTGATAAGGGCAAGTTTCAGGATGAAATGTTGTGTAGTGTGAACAGAAACAGGTTATGAGACTTTTACAAATGTAATTTGTTTGGTTTTAGAAGTGCTGACTGTTTTCGGGTATTTCTTTATTTTAATCTTTTATCTAAAAAGTTTTTCACTGCTGATTTCACTTGACCACTTTAAAATTGCCATTATTACTCTGAAAGAAGATATAACAGAGTCGTAAATGCTGCTCGGATACACTTTTGTGCATAATAAAAATTCAAAATTTTCACTAAAATATGGATTTTCCACTTGTGACAAGTTTTCTTGTAGCTGCCACTTTACGTTTTTAAATGAATTTTAAATAAATTGAAAAAAAAAGACGTTGAATGCATTTAATTTGTATATTTCCCCAGTTCTATAAATTAATTCCAACGCCAGTTTTCTCCAAATTCAATGCACCTCTACAAAGCCAGAATATTTTATTAATTGATATGAAAAACAATGCATCAGTCTTTCCAAATTTTCTCAGCAAAATAAAGAAAAAAAGTAACGAAGCTATTAGATGAATTACAACAACAAATGAAAAGCTGTCTGGAGGGCATCATTTCAGTTTACAAAACATTTTCACCATCAGGTAGCTGCACCTTTTTTAGCGCAAAAATTCTTCACACTTCTTCTGTCAACACTTTTTTAATTCATTGTCGTTTTTCCTTCTTTTTTTTTTCTATTTCAAATTCTAAAAGTCGCAAATTTCTAAAAAAGTACATATTTTTAACGGTAAATCTTTCGCTCTTTTCAATCAAAATTTTCTGACACATTTTGCGCTTCAATATATCAACGAATAATTTCATTATAGTTAGAAGGAAAAAAAAAAACCAAATTAAAAATGGAATTTTCTTTTGCTTTCATTAGCCTTAATTAAGAATAGTTACACCTCCTGACCAGTTTCTTCTGAATTGACATTAATTTCCCCGTGGTTGTATGAGCGAAAATTGAATTTTTCAGGTAGCCATTGGGTACGAATATTTGTACCTAAAAACATTTCATACAATCTTCCAAACTGCTTGTCCAGTGGCTTCGGTATTATGATACAAAGTATTGTTAAGAGCATTATAACTAAGTGATTTTTTTTTTAAATCTAAATTAAATGATTTTAATTTGAGCATCCTTTCTAAATTCATAATTGCCTTTTTTGCCATCTTGTAGTTTAAAAAAAAGAAAAAAGAGAAAGTGCTTTCTATTTAATAATATTTTTTCAAATTTTGTAACCGCTTTGAATATTTGAGAAAGTTTGAAGATATTTGTAAAGAAGATTTGAAAGCTCTTCAAAATGCTCACTAGTTAAGACTAAGATCAATCCGATTTTGCAAAACTATAAATTTTCTTTTTTACATTTTATTATTCCAAGTATTTTATTATGACACACAATGATTTTCATTGACAGAACCAGTCAAGTTTTAAGATAGCGAACTTTCAGTTCCACTTTTATGCATATTTTTGCAATTTGATTCAGTTGCAANTTATTATGACACACAATGATTTTCATTGACAGAACCAGTCAAGTTTTAAGATAGTGAACTTTCAGTTCCACTTTTATGCATAATTTATTTTTGCAATTTGATTCAGTTGCACAACGCAGAACACGTGACCTTTTTTATCACGTTTTGTTTCAATTTTTTAAATCTTTAAAAGTACTTTGCAAAAGTTTGGAAAATTTTTGGCTCCCAAAAATAAACATTAACATTAATTGTTCGCAAATGAATCACGCAAAAGTTCCAACGAAAAGTTTGTTTTATATTCAAAATATGGTACTGAGAAGTAAAACTTACCAAAATTGTTTTGTTTTGAATTACAGGTTTAAGCNCAAATGAATCACGCAAAAGTTCCAACGAAAAGTTTGTTTTATATTCAAAATATGTGCTGAGAAGTAAAACTTACCAAAATTGTTTTGTTTTGAATTACAGGTTTAAGCATTGCCCTTCCATCTTCAAATTCGTTTTTAAAACTGCTGAATGATAAGATAACATACTGATAACATTAAATTAAACTGCGGCGGAGAAAATTAAAGCTTGTCGCAAAATTTTTCGATCATATCTTGAAGAATGCATAATGGATTATAATACATATATAAATAAGAGAGAGATAAAGAAGGGATGCGATTTCAAGTTGCTCGCTTTTACTTTTAGAGCACAAGTTGATTTCTGTCGTTGATTCATGTAAGTTTCTCTTGAAGTTGCCCATTTGTATTAAAAATAATCTTTTAACATTTGCATTCTAAAAATTTTTCATAATCCCTCCAATCTTCTGAAGCTTTATCTGAAAAATTTTCACTCTGTCACTTCCGAAGATGACATTTTATTTGGTTAATTAAATGATTTTGAGATGTAACTCAATTTTTGTTGAATAAATTGATACCGCAACTTCTGTTTTATTCTGATCTTTCCGATATTTGTTGCAACTGTAACGTACTTAATTCCACATGTATTTACTAACCACCTTCAAGTTTATCGTAAAAAGGAAATTGGAAACAACTTTATTGTTCTAGATAAATTAAACACAGAATGGTGAAGTGTAGCATCTTTTAAAATTTTTTTTTTATTGAAATTTGATAATATTATATATAATCTGCCTCACTGCTAATTTCACACTAAAAACAATGTACAGTTGGCAACAACGCCATAACAGCAATGAAGTAAAATATTTACAAAAAAAAAACTCTCCTACTTGGTTTATTTGGTTTAGTGTGATGAAAAAAATCTGCCATAAGAGTAATTTAATTTCAGATAGACTTTGACAGGTGAGTGAAAAGATTCTGATTGAAAAAAATGTAGCTCTTTTCCATTTCGGAAAGGTTTTTTTTTTCCTGATAACCTTCTCAATTATCAATCTTCGGTTTTTGTCTGGTTGATTAGGAAAGCGAAATACATCCAAGGGACTAACTGACTGCAGTGCTACAGGGTGTCACCTCCTGATGGGGCGGGGGATAATATCTGAGATGCTTTCAGAGTAGACATATGTCACCGTTCTCGTCCAACTAATCAACGACAAAACTTGCTCTCCGTCTAATTTAATAGCAGTTGTGGTAGCAAAACAAGAAATGACGTCCTTTCTCACTGCAGAGAGCAAAACAACAGAAGACAAGTTCGGTTCATTTCTCGATAAAACAGGTAAAACAGTCGGTGGGGAAGTAAGTTGCTACCGGATCTCCAGCATTTCTCAGCCACATTCCAGGATATTTGTTCATTAATAATGGAGATCTAATTTTCATTTATTTGGTTAAAGAGAGACAACTAAATGAAGTTTTGTTTCATTGATGCCATTTGACTTTGAATGACGAATTCCATTTCACTATTTATTCTAAACTAATTTAGTTTCAACTTATTGCAGTGATCAATCAGCTATACTATTATAACCATGCAATTTGTTGGAAACTCTAAGTGAAGTCCATAAGTTTTTTAATCGTTCAAGTTCTACCTCTTGTGTTTCCTTCGCTTTTCAAATATCTAAGTGCCAAATATATCTGAAAAAATATAATTTCATATAAATCTACAATCATAAGCATTTCTCTAAATTAATTTTTAGGATATGAGTTTTCTACTTTTTAAAATTCAGTCTAATTGTAGCATTCTAGAATAATTCAGTTTGTACTCAATTAATAATGATTGCAGAATTCTCAATAGATAGAGATTCCTTCTTTACGAATATTATAAATGCAAAAAAAAAAGATATTGCCTTCGCGCAGATCGTTTAGAACTAAGCGAGGGTTATCAATTAATTGATAAAGCAATTTGATAAGGCTTTTTCATGAAGACTGTATACTGAGGCTAGTGATTATTATGGAAATCAGAAATTATATTTTTTTCAGTTTAAAAATTGAAAATTAACATTTCCTGGGATAATTTTTATGATTAAGAAAAATCACAATGAATGTCATTGTTTCAGTGCAATTACATACTTCTTTAATCTAAAAATTTATACTTTTCTCTCAACAGTTTGTTTAGATACTCTAATATTACCTGTTGTATAACATTTCCAAGTGAAAAAAATTTTCTATTGTAGAAAAACGAAATTAAAAATTTGTTGTCAAATTAATGCATGATTGCTCCTTCTGTATGTATTTTGGGGGAGGTGCCGAAGCTAATTAATTACACTATTGTGGACAAAAGTAATGAAGCAAACACAATGAGTTTTAATGGTGTTATAAAAAATTTGTGATATCACGGTGATGATGGGATAAAAATGATAAATGACAGGGCCATTATAATTTTAATATACTGGAATCATTTGCATTAAGAATCAAAATCATTAGATTCCAATATTTTGATTTCATCACTTGGTATTCGTCTCACTGATTTATTGGCTTTTATCACATTAAAAACAATCACATAGTAGAAGAAGAGAATTGATGGACTTGTAATGCATAATAATTACAAACTTTTTTAACTAGAGTTTATTTTTAAACTTTTATCGCAAATTTTAGTGGATCTTTAATAACTAATAAGTTAAAAATATATATATATTTTAGAGCCTAAAAATCATTTGAGCACCGATTTTTGATGAAAGTAAACTTATAAATTAAGTATTTTGATTTCTAGCGAAGAATTCAAGCCACACATATTTGTTAGCTTCTGTTCTATCACTTGCCTTCTCAAATACTTCTCTCCAAAATAGAGCCGTCTAAAACTTGTTCAGTTTTCTGCCTCGGCTTCCGCACTTATCACTGGCTATTAATCAGCATGTACAAATTTAGAAGAAATGGAATATTCAGAAAGGATTGATATAATTTGATGCTAGTGCCAGTGTGGTCGACTTCTCGAGCAAGCACAAACAGTCGCAGCATGCGAAGGCTTACTTTTGGTGATATTTTTTGGAAAGCATCGATCGGGAAGTGATAAGGAGAAGTAGTATGGTAGACTTCTATGTTGCTTCATTGGAATGGAAAAACGAAGAAGGAAAAGGACTAAAAAATTAAACACTTTTTTCTAATTGATTTCAAAATTTTCTTGACAAATGTTCATCACATTAGTGCGGCTTATAATTCACTTTAGGTGGTATTGATTGTGTTTTACTACGTTATTGGCTCCTCATTTTGATAAAAATTTCCGAAAGATATTTTTCGTAATTTTTCAAACACCTTAATATACGGGATTTCTTACAAATTTGGATTTGTTAGATAAAGGTTTCTTCTTCATAAATTAGTTCTCTCGTGGTTAAAATTCCTATTTTAACAAAGCTCTTGTTTGTTAATTTAAATTACAATTAAATAACAACAAATTCATTGTCATGATTGAGAAAACTGATAATAAGGAATATATCACTTAAATTTGTGGCTGGAAGTAGAGCTGAATGTGTGGAGTACGAGAACCAGTTAGAAGTTATTCTTCCTTAATTTCTCCCCTTTATTTCCCTCATTTCTTCTTCAGAAGTTTTCATTTTATCTTATATAATCACCGTGAATAATATCACTGCTATCATCCTTTTCTAACTATGGTCGTTTGCTTGAAAATCCTCGAAAGTTTCATTGCCATAAGCTAATTTCTCCCTCTTACGTTCATCTCAGTAAATATTAGAATCTACATCTATCATCTGCTAAGCTATCTTTTCGGAATCAGCTTGATTTCGTCTGCAAATGTTATTTAAATTTCGACTAAATCGAATATTTTATCACCATACTATGGAAATCTCTTTAATAGGCTACGTCGCCTTTAATGCTTCCTTATTTTAATTCTACCTGTTGTTTAGGGCAGGATGATAACCGTTACATGGACCATTAGATTTTAATTTCAACACTCATTCCATGCTAAAATTTTTTTAAAGCAATTAAGTTTCAATCTAATGATGAAAATTTTGGAAAAAAAATTGAGGAGAACGTCATATATTTATCTTTTTATCGTCTTTTTTCTATAATATTGTTATAAAATTAATAAATTACTCGTTATCTTGCAGCAGTTGTTTCATGATTCATCAAAGTTCTTTAATAAAAATACAACCAAACTATTGCCAAAACCATTGGTGAACACTTACTGAAATTCAACAGTTTGAGTGGCCATCTTCAAAGTTTCAGCAATATTTTAGAATTTGTTCATACGATCACCTCAATTTTCATTTAATACAATTCAGCCTCAAGCAAAATTTGACATATTTTTCTGATGGCGATGAAAATTCCTTTTAAATATGCAAAAAAAAAATGTTTAGCACATTTTTTCAAAAGGAATATAATGTAGTTTGCGTGTGGAAAAACGACAATCGGCGTGTATTCTGGGAGAAAAATGAGGCAAAACATCTTAATGTTCGTACAGCTCCGTTTATTTTCCTAAGATTGTTTCTTTTTCCTCCAATAAACCATTTATTTGCTAGCCTATTCAAACTAGCTATTCCGTTACTAGAATAGCACTGGCTATCTGCTCAAGCATTTAAAAATAACAATGAAAAACAATACCTTTTTCATTGCTTGCTTTTTCAGAAACCAGAAAATTCATTAGTTTTGTTCGAAACTAGTTAAAGTAAATTAACATATCACTCTACTTTTTTTTTTAAAACAAAATAGCTTTTTGCTTATTCTCTTTCTGTGCCATCCCTTCACAACTACTTTCATCTAAGCGATCACTTCTGGATTTTGAAAAATGCTCTATATCTTTTTAATTTTTACTTCAATGTTGTAGCAATCAAGAGACAAAATGAAGCTACTTATGAATTCAAATTTCGTTCCGGTTAGAGTTAATCTAAAATTAGTAACTATTTACAGTAGCAATAAAACATGCTACTGCTATGAGAGTTTTCGCTCCATTAATCCGGTTAGTTTTTAAAGCTTTCCGATCATCGTTGGGGATACGGTTTTGTTGTACTTGTAAAACAGCACATCTAATTTAAATAAGTTCACTGGAAAACTCCGCTTTTTCATTTTCACCGAGAACTAATGAATGTAATTTCAATCGAAGATTTGATTGTTTGTTAAAACTAATCTTGTCCAGTGTCTTCTGAAATGCTAGCATTTCAGAAGAAAGTTAAATGATGAAAATCGAGAATCGAGAAAAGTAGTGTGAATTAGATGAAGATTTCAAATACAATAGTTTCAGAGAGATTGATGTTACTGTATTGCGATATTAGTGCGATGAAAGTTTTTAAATTCTAAGAATCAAAAATACTGCTATTATTGCTGCCAGTGGGAAAAGAGAGAACTGGATCTGACCATCACAGTTGGCATTAAATTAAATAAGATTTATTTAATTTATTTTAGTAAGAAAAAAGTATTGCTGTTATCGGCATCTTTATAAAGTACCACATTTCGTTATTCAAATATCATTGTATTTTTGGACATCGATGTTTCTTCGAAGCATGCTATCTATCCGAGAATTCCATTCATTTTCTTGTTTATTTATAATTTATCTCACTACCAAAATCTGTAGTGCATAGGTTTCTTAATTTGATCACGGACAAAAAGAAAAATTTTCAATGCAGTAGCATTTTCGGTGAGCTTCCGAAGTTTAAGAATCAGCTGATAGTTGATCTCTCACTAGCTGTACCTGATTATTGATGCAGTAGCACTTTATTATTCGTTTAATCATTACAAAAAAAAAAAAAGCGAAAAGTTGAAATATGCAACAGATTTGTACGTTACGTTATTTCCATCCAATGTACTAGCAACGAAAGGAAAGGACAAAGTGCTTTATCCAGAAGCCATTTTGTTTTCTCTAATTTTCATCTGTACATGTTTTCGATGCCATTCTTCATACTTTTTCTTAGTAAAAACCTGGTAAGGTGAGATTCTTCGTCCTTTTCTTTGTTCTCAATAAAATTGTATCGTTAATCTGGACATGATGACGAAATGATTCTGTACCAGGGTGGCGGTTGCAATGATTCTGTGCTAAAACGATGAATGAGTGATTCTGTTTTTTGCTTTCTTTTTTTTGAGTGTTGAAGACTGTTATTTTGTTAAGCGATCAAACTGATACTCCCTTATTTAGGCTAAGTAAAGGTCTTTCTGAAATTTCGGAAGAGAAATTTCAGGACAGTCGTCGTCACTACGCTATCATGTTTGTTGCTGGCAATGATGCTATTAATTAAACATTCTTTTTTTCCCCATTCTTTTCCCGCTATCTCTCGCTTGAATTTCCAGATGAAGGGAAATCAATGTGGGGCATCCGCAGTCCAACAAGTATTTATTAAACAACCAGTAGTACAACCAGTACTGTTACTGAACACATTGTTTTCAATGATTCGATTTCGTTTCTGTCTTCTTCCGATGTACGTACACTTTCGTTTCCGCGATGATAGTTTTTTTTTTTTCACTTTTTTTTTGAAATCTCTTCTAGTGGTAGAGGAGAAGATGGACAGAAAGAGGAAGAGTGATTGCTATTATCGTTAACGGTCTCTAGTAGCTGTCACAACAAGCTTCATTACTTAAAAAAAAAATAAAAATAAAATTTCTGGAAATGCCATTGGCGGCTTTGTGCGTTTTTATTATCTATCATCTGCAAATTGTTGGTTTTCTAGTTTGGATTCTAATGCTTCTTTCTACTACTGATGATGCTAATTAACTAGATTGCTTTCAATAAATTATTAACTTTCTTCTAGGCTTTCAGTGTGATGCTTTCGTTGTTATTAAAATTCATATTTATTTGAAATAATGAGAATTAGAATAGATGAGCTGTTAAGTCAAAGAGTGTGAAGAATAGGGGGCCTATTGAGGAAAAACTATTTTATTCAAGAAGACAAGCCAGGCATAAGACTAGATATAGTTTAAATTAGAAGTACACTTAGGAAAATGAAAGAATATCCATCTGTGTATTAGATATTATATAATATGGGATCAAGAAGCGTAATGAATTGGCTCATTATTTCTTGAATTTAGTAACATCTTCTGAATCACATTTAAAACGACACTGACTAGACCGTAAGCTTTCCATTAATATTAATGCTATGTAATCTGTTTTTTATTTGCGTCAAATCATCAGGTACCGCATGTGTGGTTTCTTTTGTCACATTATATTTACTCTTCTTCTTCTTTTTTTCAATTTGAATCTCTTCATTAACATTTCGTCGATTTCCGTAAATTAGCACAGAAAATTTGCATTCCTGAAAAGGTTCACAGCTGAGGTGGTGACAATCACTCTATCAATGTTATCGCTTTGCTCGCAATAGTTCCTAAATTCGAATTTCCTGTTCTTTTTCCTTGGAGACGAAAAGTGGACCAATGGCAGACGAAAGATCAGATATCGCTACTAGCTTATGCTCTAATGCAGAAATGGACGAAACACACCTTCTAAAATGAAAAAGAGGACGGAATGATACATCTATAATTAATGGGATGGAATTTGAGCTAGTTCTATTGGCTGATATCAAGCATCTCTGAGATGTTAATCACAACATTCAGATGGACGTTGTTGTATAATTTCGTGTAATAATGTGCGTGTAATAATGTGAAATAAGATCATATCTTGTCCAGAAAATAGTTTCGATTTCCACTGTTGCAGGAGATGATGACGGATATAACCTGCGAGAGGAATTTTGTGATTGATATATCAACGCCTGAAACACTCGAACGAGATTTCTATGCTTGGCTTTATGTTAGTTTTATTAATTTTTTTCACCTGTTCGTAATGGTTCGTTTCCATTTTGATGTCACCTTTGGGAAGCAGTTTAAAATTTGGGAGGTAACATGCCAAGATTACTACTTGCCAATAAATGAAAATCTAACTAGACTAATAAAGGAAAGAAGCGAATAATAAAAATGTGCAAGAAAGAAAAAGCGAAATAAAATATGACCAAGTAAATGACTGAATAGATAGTTTAGATAAATGAGAAAAACAACGAATAATTAAGCAAATTAAGGAGTGGAGAAATAAAGAAATGACTGAGATGCTCTGCTGCATGTTCTGTGTAAAATAGCAGTTAGAAGTAATAATTAAAAAAGAAATTGTTGGTTGAAGTCGAGAGTTAAATAGTCTATTCCGGTTCTGTTATGGGAAAAAAGTTTCCGCTACTCACATTATATATAATTTTAAGACTCTGATGAATTAATTAACAGATTAGTCAATCGGAAATTGCTGCAAAAAAAGACTCATTAGTTCCACAGATCGTTCTTCTTCAAGTTTCTTCTTTGCAAAAATATACAAATACGTGAAGAAATTTTTATTCAGGGTGTGGTAGGGGTTGTAATAAGCAATTGCTAATGTGAATTTATCTCTAAAAAAGTAACTGTTGCACTTTTTCAGTAGTCATCAATGAGCCAATTTTTGTGTCATTTGTCTTACTCTTACAGTCGTTGATGCTCCTAAACTGTCCAAAGTGTAAAAAAGAATTCATTCCTCGTGCCACCATCAATTCTCATTAATTTCTACAAAATGAGTAGTATCGGCAGCAGCATTCATAAATAACCATGCTGCTACGTTTGTCTATGGCTTCTGTCTTGAATTTCCCTTCTTTGGTCTTCTCGTTTCTGTCAAATTAACGACTTGAAATCTTTCTGTAATCTTCAAATTGAATGAGAACTTTCATTAAAAAGAAAAAAGAGGAAGGAAGAAGGAGAAAAAAAAAGGGACATAAACGAATGAACAAATTAAAATAATGACTAGAAGAATATGGCTGCAGCGAAAAAAGAAAAACTTTTCGAAGCCTAGTTAATTGTAACTTGCTAATGCCATGCTTTCTCACCTCACTTTTATTATACGCATTCGTTCCATTTTCATTGATTTCTCGACAACAAAAATATTTGAATAAAGTGATAAAATGATATTGAGATAGCATTTTCTTTAAAATCCTTACGTCAGCTCGTTTCCATTGTGTGACTTATTTACCTAACAATTTCTTGTTCTAAATTTGAAAATATGTTTTCGCGTTCATGAAATAATAAATCACAATTTTAATTACCACATTTGAAGGAACAGTATAATTAAAAAATAAGGGGCATGTTTTTTTTTTTTAACATCAGAAAAGTATGGAAAATGGGATAGATGGAGTGGTATTCTTTCAAATTGTTATCTGGTCAAGAGTATTGTTTGCAGAGTTTTAGATTTTATTGATATTGGATGCAGTGTTCATTTATTCGAACTTCTGTCATCATTCTCGCACTGTCGCTGTTTTTGATTTGTTAATTCGCTTCTTTGCGTTCCTGAAGTGACCTCTTACGACTAAATCCCATCGAGAAACAATATTTTTTTTAAAGGGATAATATCAAATAATTTTTGGAAAGAAAAGAAAAAGGATATGATCGAAATGTGTGGAACAATTTTTAGATTATTAAGAAAGTAATCTAGAAAGAGCAAGTAGTCAAATAGATATTTGGCAACCATATTCATTTTGTTTTAATTTTTTCTTTCTTATTACAACTACAATTACATTTTCTTTTTTTGAATTTCTCAATAATAGCTCTTTGTAAAATACAATTAAGCATGATTTTTACGACTAAAAGCAAAAAATCAGCGAATAAGTGTCTGATTGGTAAATAAATGAGTTGTTAATAACGCGAAATCAAATTAACAAAAACGCAAATAGATAAACAACAGAGTAAAAAGTAAAATTTATAAATAACTGCCATCCAATGGTTCAATGTTTTCCAGGGAGAAGAAAAAACAAGCAATCGTCATTTAGAACGTTTACCACCAATTGATGATTTGGCTTTTGGTACTCGAGAGTCATTTTCATCACCAGATGATTTGTCTGATGGTGGTTCCTTTGCTGGCAGTCCACCTTCCTCGACTTCGTCAGAGTCAAATGATTACCGATCATCTAGTGAATCAGAACAACGCCGAGAATCCGTCAGTTCATGTCCTAGCCGTAGCTCGGGTATGAAAAAAAAATGAAACTTTATCGTAAACTGAATCCAATTTGTGCCAAGTCATTTTTCCTGCAAAATAAGAGCGCAGACTAAGTCGTTAGTCTTAAGGACTTGCTTAAGTTTTAATTATCATTTTCTAGTTGTTGATAATGCGATAAATTTCAGAATTGAAAATTTATATCTAATTATAATTGCCCTTGTAGGAACAAATCAGCTGGGTCGTATTTACAGTCCCGGATTACCGTTATCGATGAATGAACGAGAACAAATTGTTAGCCTTTACAAGAGTGGCTGGAAAATTTGTGATATATCGAAGCGTCTTTGTATTACTCACAGTTGTGTATCGAAAATTTTAAATCGGTATCTTTCTGTGTTCTGTGATTATTAGTTTAGAGGTTATCAGTGGAAATTATCTGCGTCTTAATGATTACATGTATGAAAATAAAACTGCACCAAGTCCTTGTATACAGAATGCTCTTTATTCCTATCGAAATATTACAGTGAATTTTTAGTCGCTTCTTTTTAGATACCGGACGACGGGATCAGTAAAGCCGAAAGATGCCAAAGAGGGGAGAACTGAGTCGCCATTAGTGACTGCCATCCGGGATTATAGAATTCGACTGGGCATGAGTCGACAAGCGGAAATCCGCGAACAACTGATTGCTGATGGTATCTGTAGCCGAGAAAATGCACCATCACGATCGTCAATCAACCAGTAAGTTCATTCTAGGCATGTTCACAGTGTAAGTATTAACTATCAACAAAAGGATGCAACTATCAACAAGAAGTCGAAAGCTGTTTGCCGTAAAGTTGTTAGTATTTCAAATCAGTAATGAAACCGTATCCGTGTGTATCAGCCGTATCTTCAAGATATTTTACAGCCGGCAGTAGTGAAACATTGAAAATGAAACGAAAAATAAGAAGATATTGGGATAAATAGGATTACTGCTTTCAGTATATTGAGGACAAAATTGGATATGAAGAAAAGAAGGAAACCGGCCTGAATGTGGAAATTGCATAATGCAGTATCTGTCCATCGAAGAATAATTTATAATTATTATCTTAACAGGAATGCATCACTNGAAACCGGCCTGAATGTGGAAATTGCATAATGCAGTATCTGTCCATCGAAGAATCATTTATACTTATTATCTTAACAGGAATGCATCACTTCTATCAGTTCCATATCACCTCCTCAGTAATTTGGAAAAAAAAGAAAAAAACTGCCTTTCTTAATCTTGCCTTGCAGCATTCTTACATTATGTTACATTCTTACTGTTACCTGATACTTCTCATTTTAATACATTTCTGCCTTATTTGATCCTACCTTATCTTTTTTTCTCCTCCTCTCTCTCTTTCTCTTTCTATGTTTGCTTCTGTGATAACTTCTTTGTCTAGAAATGTATTTGCGAGATTATTTTGTATAATTCTTCCATTATCACATACACGTTTGAATTGAAGGTATTTACGCGAGGAGATACCTGGATCGGTTATCCAGAACTGTGACGAATAATTACTTCTGCTCCAAACAACCAGATCTTTTGCAGGGATTTTCTTTCAGACATTAATGAAACCTAGTGAGGCTCCTTTGCAACAAACACTAATGTATGAAATATGCAGACATAATTCAGTTAGTTTTTTGAGTAAAGGTTTCAGAAGAAAAAACAGGAAGAATTTAGCTCATTTCTTTTTTTTTTTTTTTTGTATTTTTTGCCAACATTAATTAAATATTTCGTTGACAAATTGCAAATGGCAGCAATTTATTTGACATATTGCGCTGCTGATTGGTAAATTTCATTTGTTAAACTAAGTAAGTTCTAAACTGGAACTTTCAGGATTGAAGAAATAGAGATCACTGTATCACAGCTTTATGGAATTAACAACGGAGGGAAATAAGGATCCGACATAAAAAGTTAGAATTTAGATTCAAATTTGGAAAGTTAAAAAGGAAATTACATAATTATTAGCTCGGATGTCTATTGTTCAGCATAACTAGAATTCCAGGCAAAAGATAACGACTGTTTGGGGTCAAGGTATGATAAAATTTCATGCCACTTTCAAGAAAATAAATCAATAAATTCGAGAAAAATCCAACCTTCCGAAAAAAATTCACGAAAAAGAAACTGACATCTACAAAGTTTTCCAAAAGTTTATCACTAAGACGTTGAGTTTGTAATCAATATCTGTTTTGGGTATCAATGTATTGCATTTATTATTGTAATATCTGACTATGTCCATTAATGATCATTGAAATGACTGCTGAAATAGAAGTAATGAACAGTAGAGTATCACTTAAAAAAAATTTAAAAAAATAGATTTTATAAGATTTGAAGCAATAAATTTCTCTAGAGTAATTAGGGAGAATTTGGATATCGATAATTAAGCATCAATTAAATACTAATTTTTCGATTCCTAGCACAATGCTTGAGCTTCCCATTCTTTCGAAATTTTGGATTTGAAAAAAAGTGCCACTGTCCTTTACTTCTATTTTATCGCAGTTGTAATGAATTTGTATAGTTGATCTCGACATTTCATTATATTGTATTTGTGCGCATACCTTTGTAGTCCGAGCTATGGCTTCTTCCAATCCATATTTAATTATTAAATTTTATTTGAAAATTTTTGAAGTATTGTACTAATTGTATTGTACTTTTTGTGATATTTTAATTGAGCATGGCAATTAAGATGCATTATCTTAAGTGATAAGAGGCATAGGAATCTAGTCTATCATTCAATTCAAAACTTTCATGAAATTACCCAAATGAAATCAAAATCTGCAAGATGAAGCACTGAAGAGATCCCTGTAACTTTTCCCGAACACTTAGAAATGGATTCTGGATGCTGTCAAATTTTTTTTTAAAAAATTTGCTTGTAAAATTGATTTCCATTCTTGATATTATTATTGTTACTTATTATATAATGAAAAAAAAAACTTCATTATGCTACTTTACTTATTCTTTACTTTTCATTATTTTTGCATGTGTTGAGAAGTAAAAACAGCATCAAAAAATAACTAAATGCATGCTTCGAGATGAAATTTGGTGGAAAAATAATGAGATACTCAACGGTTAATCTTGAATTCTAATCTTGTTAATTATATTTTTCAATAGAAATAGTACAAAGGATTGCTTTTGGAGAGGTATGTTTAATTTCGATTGTTTTTTGTCCAGTGAAAATGACAGGAATATAGAGAGAAGTTTCCTCCTGGTAGTTTAACAAAGGAAATAAGTTTACATTTTGAAATTTCACTTCATTCACTTTTTGTAGTAAAAGGCAAATGCTTCAAAGTGTTGATAAGAACTGGCTACAACCAACTGAAGTTGGGACAAACCAAAAGTAAGCATTTTAATGGCGATAGTTTGTCAGCAGTTACTGCAACTGCAACTTGCAGGCTATTTCTAGATTTATAAGCGACATCCTACCTGGCTACTTTGCGAATAAGCCACACATTCGTGTCATCTACCAAAAAGAGCCCAGTTAAGCAGGTGAGATAACTTGGAGACAGAGGACAACATCTCAAAAACCTTTTAACAAAGTTGATTAGCAGAAGGAAGAACACTATATGAAGACAATTCTGTTTATCCTAACCAATTCTCCTCATCAGCTTATCAATAATTTAAGATATGGTCCCACCCCGAAAACCTGACATTTTGAATTTGAATTTGATTGTTGAAGAAGTGCATGCTGGTTGTCTTTTATTTCCGGTTTTTTTCTGGGGATGTTCAGCGGGGCTTGCTGTGTTCTCATTGGAGTGCCTGACCGTAGGTCACGTTACTTTACAGTCTTCCTGTCTCAGAGACTTGCTGTTTTAATTCACAAAATTGCATCTTCCTCAGTAGGTTTAATTTGTAGAAAGCAAGAAATATTCCAAAATAAAGAGAGAATAATGTTCTGTTTTGGGTACAACCGAAGTTTTCTTTTCCTTTTTAAAATCAAATTTGTGAAGATTTGTTATTTTCAGAAATATTGGGGAAGTAGGCGGTCGAGTTTCTCTGCTTTCTATTTTTAATCCATCCCAGTGGACGACCATCAATGGATGGCGAGGGAAGCGTACTTAGCTCGGAGGTTGCCGCAAGTCTTCTTAGTTTGGAAGTGACAGAAAATTTCCCAGATGGCAGTAAGTTTTGGTTATTTAATGAATTTCCAGAAATTAAATGAGTCTTCCTAAAATTCAAAGTCAGTTCATAATAATTAAATGAATGAGAAAGGTGAACAGAATACACAATCAGATGAATAAAGCAGCGAATGTGAGATACAAAGGCGAAATAGTTCCGCATGTCTCAAAGCATACAGAAATTTTTTATCACCTCATTACTTGTCTGAGTAGATGATTGCAACATTAGTGTGACTCTACACTCCTAGAATATCACTCTATGCTGCTGTGTGCCTGCCTGTTTTAATCAGCAGATTTTGCAACGACTTAATTTAATAAGTTTAAATATTAAAAAGAGAAAAAATTCTCAAGTAAATGATATTGCTCTTTCTCTTTGCAGGAGAAAACCCAGTTGCTCGCTCAGCATCACAAGTTCGAAGAGTAAATCGAGTTTGCGTCGTGGGGATCGCAAGAAATAATACAGAAGTTACAGATTTGTTGAAGGTGGTAGAGACGATATTCTTCTAATTATGCTAATTCTTTGGTCACCTTTTTGGGCTCATTTTTCTTCACCTTTTGTTCTTGATTATTTGTTTTGTTTACTCAGGATTTTGAATTGACATGTTCTCGAGCATTTTTACAGAACCACTTTGGCGTTGAGCTGTTAGAAAGTGAAGACGGATATGAGTTCGCGGAAGACACAGATATAACTTTTTTTTGCAATGAATTTACTGATTGCCGTTGGTTTAAGTATCTAAATTCTTGCCAGAAACCAATTATTGGCCCGGCAGTAATTCGAAAACGTGCTGTAGATGGCAAAGTATTAATTTTTTTTTTCTGAAAATGTTCATTTCGTTGAAATATAACCTAGCAAGATTTATTTAAGTATGCAGGCAGTATGCCCAGTGTGCGATTGCTGTTTTAAAGGATACTATTTTTTTTTCCTTTTTTGCTCTCTAAAACTTAGGTAAATGGTTGTCAAATTTCAGATGTTTTCAAAGAAGTTCCTTCATATACTCTTAATTCTAAATTTATTCAATAAATAACTTCACTTTGTGAGTACTCCTACTTCTCCTTTATGCGTAGGTACTGCGTGTTTCAGCCTTTATTGATACCTCGCCCGAATCGTCCACTTTACACTGACAGTATGTCTGGTGTTCGAATTGCTTTGTCAGGGCTTTCTACTAAAAATTGTCGAGAAGCTGTCGATCTTGTACATTTCATGGGTGGCAGTGCCCAGCGAATATTTTCTGCTTCTACTACCCATCTAATCACCAATGCTGCCATAGGCAAAACATATCGGGTATTTTTAATTAATTTCAGTGATATTTTGGACTACTTTGAAATAGCAGGAGTAATTAATTCAATGATATGTTATGGAACGGAACTAATGTTGTTATAAATGGTGTGACGAAATGAAGGTATTATGGTGTTTGATTGCAGATGGCAGTATCAATTGGATGTCGCGTAATGCATTTAGATTGGTTACGAGCTGCGTGGGATGCCAGGGATTCTATAAAAATCAGTGTTACTACAGTTGATTTTGTTCGTCTGTTTGTTTATTTATTTTTCCTTTATCTGTTTAGAATCTCAGAAGCTGGTAGAAGAAATGCTTTTTTTTTTCCCTCCTCCCTCCCCCATCCCCCTCAAATTGTCTTAGAAATTTCGAGTTTTTCCAGATGAATCGATATGTTGTTGAACCGTTCTGCGGATTGTCATTATGGTTTGTTGCTTATGATGAAAAAGATCTAGCCGAAATGAAGGAGAAAACTATGGAAAATAGTATATTTATTTATTTTTTCTGGGATTAGTAAAGTTCTTTTTTCGTGCTTTTTTTCCTGCATTGTCCCTACCTAAGCCTTTGATATATATATATATATATATATATATATATATATATATTTGCGCTACATCTGAAATGGTGGCGGAAATGGCGGTGAAATTTATCAGTTACATATCAGTGGCTGTTATTACTTTTTGGAAAGTTTTAGAAGGAAAAATAGCCACAAATCAAAAGCAAGCAACTCATATTGTGGTTTCGACATCATTAGATGCTAAAGTTGAAGAATGGGAACCAAAACAGCATTTGGTTACTGGAGAAGTTTGTTTTTAAAATTCGTTTATTCTAAATTATTATAAATAAAGAAAAGATGGTGTTATGAGTGTTATGACACGGAATTATATTATTTTCAGTGGTTTTGGATCTCTGTTCAGTTGAATTGTTGTGCTAATGAAGCTATCTATAAGTGGAAGGGCCAACAGACCAAACATAACCCCATACTCTCGCCAAGTACTGGTGAATTAGTCAATCGAGCTTCTAGAAAATCAGTATCCAAGTGAGCATCTACCATTATTATGGGCTTTCCGAAATATGTCAGGACATATTTTCACGTTATTTAATTCTACTTTCTAAGTGTTCGACCAACCATCCTATTAAATGTGATTTAAAATAAATACAATTAGGTACCTAAAATATCTCCTATTATAGTGGATACATTGTATTAATTGTGACAAAAATATAGCTATATATGATAAATGTAATGAGTGGCTAACAGAAGTGAAACATGTAATTGTTTGAAACAATGTGATTTAAAGCCGAAATCAGTTATCCTATCGATATCAGCTAGTCAGTCATTTATTCCACTTACTTCACTCGCTAATTAAACTAGTATTTTAACGATGTCGAAATTAAAGAATACTTTTTTTAGATCATCTATGGAAGTTCTTGATAGTAGTAACTGTTCAGCATTACCAGGTTAGTCATGCTTGATGATGTTTTTTTACAGTTTTGCTGAAATCTACAGGCATTGTTATAACTTTTTTTTAAGTTTCTTCCAATATAGTTATATGATTTATATTTTATCCAGTAGTGTGTATCAGAAATATTGGTTACTATTGTTACTGCTGATACTCGTCTCTCTGTATTAAATTGGTCAATCATAAGTATTTCATTGATTCCAGACTACTCAGAGCATTTGCTGTCAACAGATGATCCTGAAATATTGAGTACTTCTCCGCGAAAATTTGATAAAAGATATGCTGTATGTAAAGAAATGCTCGAAACTGAGGAGAATTATTTAAGAGCACTGAAAATTGTTGTACAGGTATATATATATATATCAAAATCAAATCGACAAATTAAGGAAGGAACTTGTTTTCCGTGAATTCATTACTCTTTTATCAGTTAGTTACTAATTTTATCACTTTTAAAACAAATCTCTCATAACAGTCTGAGAAATTTTAATGCTGATTTACTCACTAAGAACAATAAATATTTTCTTACTACCCTTATGCTTAAAAAGACACTTTATTTATCCGAATTATTTTAATGTCTTAAAATGATAGGTATTCAAAGAACCTCTTGAAGCACAATTGTCGAATTTGGATAGCGGTCTTCTCACAAAAGCTGAAATAAGCCAAATATTTGCCAAAATACCTCCATTAATTGAGGTTCATGAGAATATCTGTCGTACACTTCAGAGCTACATAATGCACTGGATGAATGAACGCTTAATTGGAAAGGTTGGGTTTTTTTTATATTCCTTTTTTACTCTCAATTATTTTCTCATCTATGTAAATAATGTGGAAGAGAAAAGTTATCGTGTCCTGCTATCATCGTTCTTTTTGCAATTCGTAGCATATGATTATCAGCGTGATTAATTAGATAAAATTAAAGTATTTTGAATAGGTGGTATGTGGAGTCATATAATAGGAAATGTTGAATGCTAATCATTTTTAATACTAATACTACGCTAATGATTGAGTAAAAGTTGAGTCAAATGTAAAAGTATGGAAGTATTTAACATAAAATAGGTATTCGATGGATAAAAAATTCAAAGATTTTCCTATATTCTTTTGGAGTTTGATGTACAGTATAATATATAATGCTATAAACAAATATTGCAAGGATATAATTGTATCAAAATTTTCTGGGTATTGGTTAATGCTCTGATTTTAAATCTTTCACAGGTTTGGTTGGATTACGCTGCTGAACTGACACCTGTTTATAAAGCATTTATTAATAATTATGATACAGCGATTCAGACACTAAATGAATGCGACCAAACTAAGCCAAAGTTCCATGCATTTTTAAAGGTAAATGTAATCGAGGTTCATCACAATCACTTAAAACTGGTTCCAGTTAGCTGTTGAATCATATAAAACAATGATATAAACAAGCTAAAAGATGTTTTGTTAGTCGTCACGCAAATAGTTAGAAATCATGAACATTTCATCTTGATATACAGTAGAAATTTGTATTTTGAGGCTGCGGAAAGTCGCTTAGAATGCCAGCGAAACAGTTTACCTGACTTACTGGTGCGGCCGGTACAACGTTTACACTCAGTAGTCTTACTTTTAAAGGGTTTGTTTGCTCTGTTTTTATTTTCTTGTCCAACATTGGACATTATGGGGGGAAATAATTTCCTGGTATTCATTTCCCGTTTTACTTGATTTTTTTTTCTGGTTTTCGAAATTTTTCCTAACTGAGATGATTTTCTTGAAGCTATTTTGGAAAAGACGGATCGTAAGAACCCGGATAATGCTTATTTGGTTAAAGCTAAGCGTGCTGTAGAGGCAGCTCTCACGTAATGATTTATTATAAATATTTTTCACTTTAATTCTATTTTTGAGTTAAAAAATCGCTTTTCTGAAAAATAAATTTTTTATATTTTTGTTTATTTCATGGAACTCCGCAGACAACTTTTTTTGCAGAGAAGCAAACGAATCTCGTAGGCAGACTGATTCATATACAATGATTTTCAAGTTATCAAGTGAAATTGAACGATGTCCTGTAAGTCTGATAGTAGTCGACAACGATATCTGGTAATGACACTTGATGACCTGTTAAGTACATTAGAGATTTTGGGTTTCATTTATAAGATGGGGAGAGGTTTACGTTCCGAACTAAAAAAAAAAGCGTTTCGCAGGATGTTCAAACGGTGTTGTTGATGAGACCAATGAATTTCTGATCATGTACCGTAACATTTTGAAAATATAGGTACAACCATTTTGATATGTAATATAGGTACAACCATTCTCACACACAACACAAATTAGTAAGAAATGTTCTTTAAAGTAGGTGTATCGGAAAATTTTCAAGACTTAAATTATTGTTGGAATTAGAAAACGGGGTGGAGCTGAACTCATTTCAGGCTGACATACTGTCAAGTGCTCGAACTTTAAAAACTGAACTACATGTTTTATCACTTGGTGGTGAGGATGAATGGGCCAAAACTCGAAATAAACGAATGGCTATTTTTCTGTTTAATGATTTAATAGAAATTGTTAAAGTAATTTTTAATGAAAAATCCACAGTACATTTAATACCAACGAATAGCAAAAACAAAACAATTTGCGTCCTTTAATCAAATGATGGAATTTTAAGTTATTTACACAGAAGAGCTATAAATACAGATATTTATATTATATTTAACACAATTAACACTGTTTTGTTAAGGTACGAACGGGGAATGAGGATAGCAGTACGCCGACACGGCGCAGTTTCTCAAATTATTCCCTCACTAGGCAACTATCTTTTTCTGTGTTGCGACACGGCAAGAAAAAATACAAGCATCATCAGCAATATATGCTTGCTTCGATTCGTAGAATACAAAGGCTTACATATGCTGGTAAGATCTATTGTTTTTGTAAAATCAGAGGTCTAAATTCAAAATGATTTCTTCGGTTCATTTTCTATAAAAATGTCGTATTAAATTAAATATTTAAATGCCATGTTATATTAAATATTTAGTAGCTATGCTATTGCTTTTCTGTTTTAATAAACAAGAGAAAAAGTTTAGATGTAAGTGGTGTGTTCATTCTTTCATTTCGAGTTAGCCAGGGTGAAGATTTCTGGGTGGCACAATGTTTAGAAAATCAAGAGGGGGAGCTAGAGAAATTTTTGCGCGAAGTTGCAGACCAGGTAAGTTTTCCCTTCCTTTTTTTTTTCAATTTTGGTCTCCAAATTTTTAGGACTCTCGTTCTTGGTCTTTATCGCTTGCTTAATAATGAGAAATTATATTATCTTATGACTTGCTTTTCATTTATTCACAGGTATACAAACTGGTAGGCAGGAATACACTGGTTGAAAAAGTAGACTTCGACGAAGATCCCTCATTATTGGGAGTAAAAGAAAATATAGCCACCATTAAGAAAGCATTAAATCATGCGTAAGCGATTGTTATTTCGATCAAGAATCTACATTTGTTTAAGAAAAGCACTAGAGAATTTCAATAGAAAACAGCTTTTTGAAAGCTTTATGTAAGAGATGCAAATAAATTTTATCACTGGCAGAGGCAAGAAAACGATTCTCTTCGTCTCTGAGATTCCACAGTTTGGTAGTTATATTTTGTCCCTAGAAGCAAAAATATTAAATTCTCAACTGGACTGTTATATATAACAATGGTTAGTCTTGGTTTATATATTTTTAACTGAAAGTATCGGTCTGTAAGGAAGAAATAAGCTCTTTCTGTTTTCAGAATACGGAATCCATTCAGCGGATATCAAACGTTAGGGACTCCTCGTGGCCGAGCACAAAGTCAGTTCAGACGTGCGATGTCTACCGTGCAGTTGGGGATATCAAACACCTTGTCGCGGTTGCATTCTCGTAACAACCTTCATCCGATCGATGAAAGCTTTGAAAAGGGGTCACCAAACGAAAGGCCACAAATGGCCAGCTTTACAATACCCACTCGTGGTTTTCGACAGATGCTTTCGGCGTCAACATTTTTACCATCACTTGGACGGCGTGATTCCATATTCTCACATTCTATTAAGGAATAGCCCTTTCAGAAACACACCTTGACTGTAATGCTTATAGCCATTTTTTTTCCAAGCATCGGTTACGTGCGACATATATTGCTTAATTATATAATTGACATTGCAATTTATAGTATTTTTATACTTTCTATCATAAAATTTGTAATGAGCACCTTTAAATTTTATGGAGCATTTGCACAGTGTGAATTATTTCAGCCATATTTTAGAGTTCAATCATCCATGAAAACCATCAATAATTTGCTGCAGTTTTCTCGCTGTTACGGAAACATCAGTCTCATGAGCTTATGATAATTCTAACTACAGTTTTTTAGGTTTCTCATCTAATTTAATCGCTACTTTTAACGAGTTTATTTCTAACTGAGTTGTGCTGTATTCGAGATGTTTTTACCCTACGCAGGTACTGTTCCTATCATAACTTATAACTTATTGCGGTACGTCAAATACAGCAGTTCGAATTCAGTTAGAAAATTAATTATGTTCGAAAATCTGCTCAGTTTTACCATATGTTTCTGACGGTTATTTGTTCCATCTGGTTAATTTTCTTACCTCTTACTATATTTCAAATTATGCATTTTGCAAATAGTTGAATTAAAGATATTGTATTATTATTACTGTATGAATACAAATGTGTGATTCGTGATTAATTTATGACTACCAGTTATTCTACTTGCTTAACAAACCATTTAAAAATTCTTTTTTACTGGCGCGAAACATTACACTTTTGAAAACAAAGAGGACTGCCATTTCTGCAAATTTATTTTCATTCTCGAAAACTTGCCATGGTGTGCATGTCTCTTAGGAGCTCAACTTCTCAGATAGCTTTTCCGTGTGTTGTTTATCTGTATTTAGTGATGACAAGTGTTCTTTTCAGGATAACAATGCAATGCATTTATTTTTCGAGAAGTTCGACTTATAAAATGTATATTAGTTTAGGTAGTTACAGTTTTGCAGCAGTAATTACATTTACTAGATATAAAAATGAAACCTCGAATCAGGAAGCAAAGTGCTGGGGACAGATTGGCCTCTTTTGTGAATCCAGCACTAAGAATTCGTCAATACCGATGTATTCATCGTCATCTAAGTTTTGAACTTCTATAGCTACCTGTAAAATAATTTTTGATAAATATTCCTGACATTGGTTAAGCAATAGTCTCCTTTTTCAGCTGTGATAAAAGTCTTTTGATAAAAAGGGAAAAAGTCTGAAATAGTAGAGAAACGAGAATGTACGCATAGTTGGAACTTGATTTCGATGCCATTGCGCTTATGGGAAAGTTGCTGATAAAGAAGCTAATCTTCACTAGTATTTCAATGGTTCTTTTTTTTTCTTTTAATTGTTTTACTAAAACAAGCAAAGTTATGGTGGTTTGGGATAGCTATCGATCTTGATAATCTTGGTGGATTAACTGACATGATCATAGATTCCTCTCTGTAATAGAATCAGCTCTCTGCGCCATCGTTTATTCTGCTTCTTGTATGTTGGAGCCTGTAAATAGACTATTTCCTATAAACTAAACTAATAAAATTTTATTTAAGACTTAAATGTTACAAGTCAGTTTATGTATTTTGGAAATCATCTTGAACGAAAAAAATCAAAAATAAGTATTATCAGCTATTTCAAAGAGAGAGAGAGTATAATACCGTAGAAACAGTTTTTTCTGTAGGTTTGTCTGCCATTTTAACAATAACTCGAAGTTTTGAGTTGGTCGAAGTTTTGTAGTAAGCGAAAAGAAAATTGAAATCAGTGTTGGACTGGAAAGGTGCGGTATGAATGCGAGCCTTTTCTACGGGTCCTTTGATATAAGCAAAGGATCCATCTGGAAAATATTCTTTCGTCTATTCTACTATCAGTGATGAACAGAAAATTCCTTAGTGATGGTTCTGAGGAAGGAAAACTCTGAGGAAGTGAAATTGAATTGATTTCCGTTCAGTCTAGTTATTACCATTTTATTTAATGTTTTATTTAATATTTGCCGCAAATTTCCAATTTTTAGATTAATATTGTCTTTACCTGAATCACTGAGCATGTTGGACACATTGCTTTCCATTTTAATTTCATCATTGCTAACATGCATAATAGACCAAGGTGAGTCGGAAGTATCTATGCCACACTGGTCCACCTGTTCATCGAATGTGCACTGTAGCACATCACAAACCGGTTTATAAACCGGAAGAGTATTTTTCACTCCCGATTCTTCCATCCATTCGTTTTCATTGTATAAAGTCTGCGATATGATGAGATCTTGCTAGAAAATCAAGTAGCAAAAGTGAAAAATAGGATCAAATTATTAGAAAGATATATTCATCGAATACCAAGTGCTGATATGGAAGATCAATTATTAAAATTTAGTAGATATAATTAGGACCTCACTCGGAGGGGTGGCAGCAACGGAGCACAGATCGCCATAGTATTCTAAATCATCAATGATGGCAAAACCACCTTCCAAATTGGCAGAGTGGAATATGAAATTATCAGCCTGAATCAAAATCTGCAAAATAAAATCCTGGATCTCTAAAGTTGTTTAAAATGTTGGATGAGTTGCAGGAATGAACTGTGAAAATACTTCACCGAATGAAAAAAATGCTGAAGATATAACTGAAAAGCTCCATAAATTTTTACTTGCTTTCTTGATCCTTATTTTATAACGCCATCATATTTAGAAAATTCCTTCATTTATATTGCGAAAATTTGAATGAGAAAAGAAAGTAATGAAATGTGTTTCTGAACAATTTTAACCATTTAATTTAAAATTTAAAAATCGACCTGAAATGGTTGGTTACCAAGATCAGCAATGCTAATGTGTGCAGGTCCTGGACTACCTCCTCCAATCGAGCTGCTGCAGAAGTCAAAATTGGGATACGGCTTGCTGATACGCTTTAGACATACTTTTAATCTTACTTCCGGACTAATCCAATACCTGAAATAACAAATGTAATTTACAGTTCAAAACTTCCAAAATTCCTCAGACTTATTTAGAAAGCTTTAAGCTTTATTCTATGTTCATTTATTTCTTGAATTTCGAAACTTCAAAATTAGCTGCACAGAAGCTGGAAATTTTCGTGCACCGGTATTCACTTCTTTCAAATTTCAAATGAATTATTCTTAAATTTAAGAAATTCTTTGACAAATTAATTTATTTCAATCAATAAATTCAATCATTTAATTTTTCTTTTTTTGGTTGTTTCTTTGTCAAGAGTTTTCCATGCTTATGCTCATTACTCATTCAATTTTATGTCTCATGTCTAGAAATAAGGACTGACATGAATCGCAGTTCTCCTGGTCCTAACTGACAGCTTATCACATCGCTAATCAAAATGGCTTTTGAATTCGGTGGATTGATTCGATCTGTTGCCACGATGGCATAAGCTCCATCAGGTGTGGTATATGTTCCTGTTGACACCTGTAAAGCTATTTTATGGCATTGGAATAAATTTGCTCTTTTTCTAAATTATTTTATGGAAATGTTTTGCATTTTTTTGTAACTTTTTGATAAAATTGACAGAAATGTTTGCTATGTCACAATGTGTTTGGCTCGCAATTTTATATTATACAACCAAACTTTGATGGAGTGCGACAGTTATTTTTGTTGTTTGTTATCTGAACACTAACTGCTGCTTATTATATAAAAGAATTATTAAATAACTGAAATTGGAATGTGAACCAATCATTCAGTCTGTTAGAACTGAACACAACACCTTCAAATACGCTAATCCTGGAAATGTAATATAGCAGAATTTTAGTTAAGGAAAGTACAGGAGGATATTTGGAAGAGCGTTTTAATGGCTCTTTCAAGTCAATCTTCGAAATTTAAAATTCAATAGTTAATCATTATTTGAAGGCCATGATATACGCAACTTTTTATTGTCTTAGAATAGGAAAGTAAGAATGTGCAAACCTGTAACCGGTTGCGATCTAAATAGCCGGTACCACGAAACCAGTTTAAATCATCATTCATCAGCAAACTATCCACGTTGTACCATCGACAACTCAGATCGAAATCATAGCAGAACAAATCGCTAGTCGTATCAATGGGTCTATTCTCTATTGCATTACCTATTCGTTTAATTGACTGATAACATCAATTTCAAAAGAAAGACTAATATTTAGAGATCTTTGCTTCTTTTATCATTTTTGCACTGGTTTGTAATTTAACTTCAGAAATGATTGATTTGAATTTATAAATATAATCATTTGTCGTTTTATGGAAAATCATTTCCTCCTTTTTTCACTATAGCGATAAAAAAGAGAATTTATTGATTTCATCTTTTTGACGCAAATGTTTTTTGACTTAATTCTACTGCTGCTCACATTACTGATATCACTTACTGATACTGATTGGTTGTGATTTGAGCGTATTTTCACCGAGAGCATAGCGTGACCTCAGCCCCACGTTCCGTGCAACGGTGTCATAGTCGAACGGGGTGCAACCGTAAGCTACTGTAATAAAGTTTCCACTAGTTAGCCCGTGCTTTCAATGTGTTTTTCTAATGCAGTTTGGAAATATATTTGAAATATTAGAAATATTTTTAACGAAGACTTTAAATTTACAAAAGTTTTGTTTTTGGAGCAAATTTGATCAGAAAAAAATGGTAGAAGAAAAGTAATTACACTGCCGCAGCACAGTAGCAATCTTTGCAACTAGTGAGAAGTGATAAAAGTTTACAGCTCATATTCATGCTTCATTATTATAACAAAAATAAAAGTACCTGGAGAAGTGAGAGCCATAAATGCTACTATCAAAGACATCCTAAAATTGTCACCAATGAAGTTATGAACTGTCTTAGGTTATACCAAATAAAATTATTTGCCAAGATACTTCACTAAGCACGACCAAAGAAGGTGACAAGTGCTTATTATTGTCGGGATTCGTTGTGTAAACAACTCGGTATTTTCGAGATTCAATCTTTATTGACTTCCTTTTTCTTTCTATTGTACTGTTTTCGTGAGAGGTGGTGGTACCTTCATATTTGTCTTCTCCATATCAGACAACTATTAACAGTTGCATGGTTTTTATCAGATATGAGGCAGTATTTTTTAATATGAGTTATGTGGAAACATTTCGGACAATTAATTCTTTTGGTGCCTGAGACAATTTTCGACAGATGGCTAAAATTTCAAAATTCATTAAACAGACTGAATTTTGCATCTACAGCAGTCATACCTTGGGAAATATTAAATTATCCGATTAATTTGCCGTTCTTATCCTTCTCAATGCAGAGGAAAGATAAAAACTAACGAATTGAGTGATAATTTAAGAATTAAAAGCTCAGAGTGACAAACTTAATCGGAAAAAATGAAATATATTTGACATTCTACACAGCGAGACAGTTGTTTTTTAGGGAACTTATGCTGATTGCATCAAAAACATTGAAGTGTTTCTGAAGTGAAACACGGCGTAAGACACGTCTACCTGTCTGTTTTAGAATGACCTAATTCGTGTAGGCAACATAGAAATATGAGTTTCCCACGATTTTTTTTTTGATAAAATATGAGTTTCTTCACCTAAATTTAAAAAAATTATGAAGAAAACCGCGAAAAAAAAAAATCTCTTAATTCATTTGACAACAAGGAAGCACAAGATTTACAGAGCTCTTAGATTCACAGCTTATCCTTCTGATTTCTCCTTCAACATTTGTTAGCCATCTTGCTTTCCACGTTGCAATATGGTATCCGAATCGCAAAAATGAAACAATAAAAAGATGCAGATGGGTTTATTTCAAATCTACAACATCTAATTGTTTCTACTGCCGAATTTATTCAAACTTACATATTTACAACAGTGATAAGGCTGAAAAGTACTGCAAAGTTCTGAAGACTTGTATCATACTCTGATATTTTCAGCACAGCAAATATTCAAAGTAAAGGTCAGGTTGAATATGAAAACGATGCACAAATGAAATGCAGGGTGTGCTCAGTGGGAGAAGTCAGAAGTCATTACGGATCTTAAATCACAGTTTAAATGATTTGCAAACCGTTACGAACTAATAAAATCAAAGATTGGGCTGTTTAATAAAGTTTCGGAAAAATCAGTGATGAACTACAGATAGTCATAAAAAATCAGTGTTGGAAAGTGTGAAATCACAATCAAATGTATTGATAACGAGAAAGTTGATAGGTACTTCGAATAGACTCGGGCTCTACGATCGACTGGAAGAACGCCCTGAAAGTTTAACTATTTAATCAGTTTCGAAATCAAACAAATCAAATCATGTTACAAATTCAGATTTTTTCTTTACCATACGATAGTATTATTTCTACGAAAATCAAAAATAAGTAAGAAAGAGATTGAAAAGTGTTGCAAAGCTCTATAAGATAAAATTTATTTTAGGCCTTTACAGTCTGAAACCTCAATTTAAGAATATTAACTCAGTGAAAGCTGTATTGTGCAAATTTAGAGCGTTATCTTTTCAATACATTCTTAAGTGGACTGATCTTAATTACTAAAATTCCATTTGAAACAACTGTAGCAGTAACTGAAACTATAGCATAGTTGTCGCACGAATTATCGTTAAAATCATTATCAATGGGGTTATTAGTATTTAGATCATTAATAACATCGTTGCAGGTAGGATTGTGATTTATTATTATGAATGGTATCCTTATTGCAAGAACAAGTGAGAAGAATGCGAAGTAACACTTGCATTCGAAATAATTCATCCATGCTCATCGAGTATCGACAATGCAGTGCTTCTATAATACAATGAGGTCGACCTAAGCGGATCATATTCACCAAACGATCATCAAAATCATGGATTCCGTTGACGCAGAGGTGATTCAAGTTTTGAAGCATAGCCAGAGATTCTAATCCTTTCGACGTTAACTGGAAATATTTTCTTAAAATATCATTTTAAATTCGATTTCGAAAAATAATCCTCTAAAAAGAGTCTTCTCGAATAATGCAGATGTTTTGGTTTCATTCAACAATTCAGTTCTTCACTATGATTCATTTTCTCTACTTTTTATTTTTTCAAAAAAAAAAAAAAAAAAAAGGAAAAAACTAACCGATTTGCAGTAACTAATATCCAGTACCTTTAGTAACGGAATATTAAAAGTGATACTGGTCAAAGTGTCATCTGTCACGCCTGTTACACCAGCTAGATGTAATTCTTTCAAGATTGTACATCTACTGATTATCTTCAAGCCTTCATTGCTGAAAAGAATAGCATTAGTTGAGTTAAAGTTCATATTAGAATTTATGAGGCCTCAAAATGAAGCATAAGTAAAAGAGCCAAGAACCTGAGCTTAGAACATCTTTCCAGTGATAACACTTCCAGTAATTCACAGCCTTCGATAATAGCACTCAGCTGTCCATCCTCCAGGTAAATGCAGTTGCCATTTAATAGTAAGCATCTGTAATTAATGTGATAAAGGCGGCAGTGCTTTCTGCTGATTGTAAAAGGAGAAAAGTTACAAAAGTAAGTACTAATTTTTAAATAAAAGAGAAACTGAATGAAATTGGAATTAAAAATTAGCCATACCTAAGTTGAGAGAGTTTTCCGATCGGTGAAAAATCTCCTATAAATGGAGAATTGGACAAATCGAGATATAATAGGTTTGGTGCGTTGTTTACCAAATCTCGGAGTGGTTTAAGGCTCATAAATGAATACTGGGCGTCAAATAAACGTAATCTAAAGAGAAATCCAATGCTGTACTACTGCTAGGTGGATAATTAATCTATTTTAAGGATATAATTAATATATGCATTTGGTCCTACAATACATTCAATTTCACCCAATAGAGTACATCAACTTAAAAATAGACTTGAGTTGCCAAAAAAGTAAGCTTAGTGAATAAGAGGAACAATTTAATATAGCATTTAATTGACCCACTTTTTAAGCTTAGGTACAAAATTAGCATTCTTAATTCTAACTGCTTCACCAGTAGCGAGACACAAAATAGATACAGTTGATGGCATATGTTCCATAAAATTATCGTCGATGCACAAAGAACCATTAGACGAATCAAGAACCTAAATTAAAAATTAGAACAAAAGAAAAAAGATTGACTTATTATTTTTCATCTAATCTAAAGCTTTGTTGCCTAATCTAAACCTCAATAATTGTCGGATCATTTTCATCTGATTCTTTAAAACATTTTAACATCTACCAATTAATAATTAATTTAGTTTAATTAGTAATTAATTACTATATTGAATAAATTACTGAAATAGTAACTTATTCAATAAAAGTTTTCATAATTCCCAAACGGTTAGTGACAAAAAAAAATGCCTATCAGCTTTTTGATTGGTCTTTATTTTGCGCAATTTCGTTCTCGAAGTTGAAAATTACACGAAAGCATAGAATAAAAGGATCAGTCGTTGTGAAGCGTAAAGTTCACCTTATGTGATGATATTTTAAGAATAATTTATTCCAATTAAGAGGATAAATTCTTTTCCATTGGCATCATCACCATTCCTCCTTCACGAAAAATCAAACGAGAGTTACTTTGGACATGCTATTTTCAAGCTGTTCACAGTAATTGGATAGAGACGTAAGCATCGTTCATTTCTCCTAATTAAGATCATGCTATTGTATCGCTATCACGTATTGCTTGCGTGAATTAAGCAGCAAACAAAAATCACGTTCTACCAATTACTGCTGATGCATATGTCAGTCACATAACATCCACGTATAACAGGGATAGAAATTATTGGTTCTTCACAAATGATATTCGTTAGCAGACGAAACTTTTCAAGAATGAGTGAATCAGATTCACAGCGGCGGTTTCTTCATGGGCATCAAGACTTTTCGTCTCACTTTTCGAAGCATGCCATTCCTTCTCATCGTCCTTCCAGGGCATCCTAGCTAAGATTACTAGCTCTATTCGTACTTCCTCTAACAATTACATCAGAATCCCTGGCTACCAGTTCAATTTCTTTGCTTCATAAAGAGATTTCGCTTCATGGAACCCTGAATCGCTCGTTGCTGTATACTTGGTATGGTAGTTGAGGCTTTCTTGCTCGAAAAGTTCCAAGACTAAGCACCAAAATGGATGGATGGTTCCATGGATTAGCTTAAAGTTGCTGCAACAGAGTTATTTTTGAAATGAACTTTTAAGAATCAGTTCTTTCCAAAGATTTATATTTGCCACTGCTTTAAATATCTTCCTGAAAGCTTTACATTTCCTGATTTTGATAAAGTCGAGAGAGCACTAGTTGAGCAATAAAAAAAGGTCCTATAAAATTCTTAGTTTATCAGTGAAAGCCTGATTCTTAAGAATTTTAGATTATAGCTCAACAGCAGAAGATCGAATTCGTACTACAAATAGCTATTTGAAGCAGCTCTTTCCCATGCTTAAAAATTTCATTTCAAAACCCGGAAATGAGTTTTTATTGCACTATATGAGTAGTTAAAAATAAATGCTAAGAAATTCTGATGTGCTGTGTACACCGATGTTTGATTATTTCAAAATCCTTTCGAAATTACCTAAAAAAAAAAAAAAGAATCTAGATTTTCCCAAAAAACTTTAACCTTGCCAATTATATTTTAAAAAAGTATAATTTTCAAAAGAAAAAACAAAAACAAAAACCAAAATTTAAAAAACACACAGTTCCTTTTTTTTTGGATCGGAATCTAGTAAGCTGGATGATTAATGGACTAATCTGGGAAGTTTCTCTGCAGATATATGAATTTCCTTTGTTCAACAACGAAAATCCTGAATTGAATTAAATTTCTTTTTTGATTTCAATAATAATATATGCATAAAGAAAACTGTTGTTCTAAGCAACGTTTCCTTTGACCATAACTTCTTGTTAGAATATCATTGGCAACTTCCAGATGATTATTTTCTCAGAATTATCTATTAGTCTCTTCTTAAAAAAGCAAAAAAAAAAAATCTAGATTTTGAGAGCTGCTGCTTTGCTCAAGAAACTCGTCTTGCTTACCACTATCTGTATCAAAGAGAAATAAGTAACCGAATTCGGATTCTTAACAAGAAGCATGAATAAATAAATATAACAAATAAATAAATGCACATTTGGTTTTTGGACAAACAAATCTAATTTTCTCGAATTCAATTTGGAGTTGTCTTGAAACGACAATCTAATTTTTCTAATTTCATGGAACTTCCGATCAACACTGACATGTATATCGAAACATTGGCATGTATATTTTTACTAGACGAAACAGGATAAGAGGCAAAAAAAAAAACTAATTGATTATGAATATGAAAATATTTTAGTTATAGATTGATTTTTCATGTTTCTAAGGGATTTCGGTCTATGTATCTATTTTTAAAGACGAAATACTTCGGAATACACTCAAATTACTTCCTATATTTAATCCATGAGATTGAATTCTCGAAATACATCACAACACTCAAAGTTCTCTCCATTTAGCGGAAGTGCTCATGAACAGTTATTCGAATCATTAGTTATATTCACAGACTTCTGCATCTGATCAGACTTTCTAAGACAGTTATCATTTTGCTCGATGCGTTTTCGAAATTACACTATAAGATGATATCTAGTAGGATTTAGTTGAGAAATCTACAAGCCCAAAAAAATTAGTTGACAAACCGTGATGACAAATTCTTCAAGTGTTAAACAATTATCGAGCAGCGATAAAAAGCATGAAGTGATGAAGTTCGGATCGCTGCAGTCAACTGTACACCGTTCTAAGCAAAAAACCTGTAAAATGAAGACTAGTTAGACTGTTTAGCATAGATAGCGTCAAAATTTAAAAAAGAAAGAAAAAAACAAATCAACTCACCTTTAATGTGGATGGCAATTTCTGCAGCAGATCCACAGAACTGTCATGAAGATAGCAGCTGAAAATAATAATATTTGATATTTTTAAATTTACATTCTTATTCGTTTCAATTTAGTCTTATATTTAAATACAAGCAATGCTGCCACTGCATCTACTACTGATCTCAAGTTCCGGAAGCAAGTCACTTATTGACCTCCAAAATGAAATTGATTTGTGACTGGAAAGATAAAATGCCATTCATTTCCTTCCTTTAAAGACTAATTGCTAATTAAAAGTGATATTTGCGACCTTCTGTTCCACTACTTTTCCCACCTGTCATCTTCGGCCTGTCTGAGAAGCAACAAGTGAACATAAGTGATGTTGAAATTTCAAGAATTTAACAATCGTTTAAAGAACTGTTGAAGAATGAACAATGTTGATGAAATGGAGTTGCATGAATGATAAACTTGCTCTTCAACGCGAAATGATCTAAGTGATGGAGCTTTTTCTGCTAGTAATACAAGCACTTCAGACGGCAATGGCTTCTTCGTATTCAAACAGTCAGTCTTCAGATGACCACGACCGAAACTGAACCACTTGATGTGAGAGGAACATCGCACTGCAGTAATGTGACATGGAACTTTTGAAATCGTTTAATATTCTAATCAGGCAATATCGCTATACATTTCCACTGCAGTACTTTACTCTTATACGACGTAAATTACCTAACACAGCTTGAACACAATCCGACCAACGCTCTATTGGTTCGCTATTGCACAGCCTGTCTGTATCCACCGTGTCCAGTTGCTTCCAGTACTCGCGTAAAAGTTTCATCCATTTGGTCGATACACGCTCATAACGAATTCGTTCACGTGTAGTGAAATACTGAAAAACGTGTCGCCACAAATCATCCATTAACCTGAAAAGGGACTGGAAGAGTTTGTTAAGTGACAATAGGAATGGATCAGGAAGATCCTTCCTTCACTGTGAATCAACGGATTCTACGTAATACTCATTTTATCCGTGGTGGAAAAAGGAATTGGATTTTAAAGCACAAAATTTTAATTTCAATTCCAAAAATATGTGAAGTATTGAAGACTGGAAATTAATATCAAAACCTATTTGTAGCATTTGAATGAAGCAGGAATATTAGTGCAATTTCAGGAAAGGGTAGTATAAACGGGAAAAATCGATACTGCCCTTGAACAGTATCGATTGTTTCTAGCAAAACAACTTCACTGATCAACAACAATATACAACCAGTGCCATGACAAAATATTATTGCTCCATCAGTAAGTGGAAAAAGTTAGTGAAAACGAAATTATGACTTCAAACCTATTAGGTTAATTTTTATGCAATTACGCGAAATCCCAGTGCTATCAGTTTCATTCGTGGTGTTTTCAAGCTCCAAAATTTAAATTGCTATCCTTTCAGTCTGTTTTTTAGGCAGAATTAGTGTAGTGTCTTAATTGTAAGTAATATCCGGAAGCATCTCATAGATGATCGATTATTTCGAGCTATGCCATTGATCTTCAACAAAAAGTAATGTTGAAGATTACTTGTAAGAAGAGCAAATATTTGAATATTTTAATTTTAATTTAGAGAGATAAGGATGAGAGCAAACCTCTGAAAAGAAGGTTCATTGCTTTGCTACACAGTTGTTTTTCATTCCGAAATATTTCAATTCATTGTAGACTAAATAGGAAAATGTAAGAAATGTCAATGTAGTCATCAGCTAAAACTTAATTATAGTGAAAAAAAAAACTTTCTTAAATATCTCGTTTATACCTACCTGAGCAGTGTTTATTTTATATTCTAGACATGATTAATGGAGAATATGGAACTTAAAACAGTGAAAACTAGTTGCAATTAATTAGCTGTTAGTCAATCCCGAGCTAATCCATCAATCCTCAAATATGACAGAGCTTTTGTCCTTATCATTAGCTTTAGTTAGGCTAATCGTTTTCGTTCATTTCTCTCCTCCTTTCAGGTGTTGAAACCGTAGACGGAAGAAGCCCTACCTCGAAGTATTCTAGCGTTCCAGTAGAAGATCCTCTTCACTCTTAAACACCTTCCCATTGCTGGTAGAATGATTTTAAGACCCTAACTGATACCGAGTTCCATACGATCCAACAATTCCTTTTACTTAGTCACGCGATTTTAGTTATTTTTCTTTGACCTACTAATAATTTCTTATATTAATCATGAGGTTCTGTATTTCGTTAAGTTTATATTTGCATTATATTAGTGAAAACAATACAATTCTCCTCATATATGCAACAAACACATTGAGTGAAATAATGCAGTGCACTTCGTCACATTCTAATTTAGAACCTTTTTGTATAATACATTTCTTGTTTCAGTTTACAGTTCACTTTTCGTCGTACATTGCGAATATATTGGTGTGATACGTGGCCTAAAGCAACGAAGTGATTTATTCTGAGTTCCCTTATCCGTAAAGTACCATAACTAAGTTAAGGCTACAAGAGAAAGTTTTGAATATGAAAATAATTTGACACGTATAAGTCAGTTTTGAACTTTAAAATGTATATGTCTAAAGGATATTCCACTAAAAGGCACTTGGAAGAAGAGAAATACATTTCTTTTTATAATCAAAGTAGCGGAAAATAGGGTGGAAACGAATATAACAGCAAAGTCAACTACAGTTTTAACATTTTAATACCATGCTCTGAACTCCAAGTTATTGCACATTATCTACACTAATCGTTGATATTCAAATATCGAAAAATACAGTAGCACAGCTCAAAGCTGAGCAAGCAACGGTATGATAACACTGGAAGCTAGAAAATTTTGCTTTCATGTCGATGATTAGGATGTAGAGAGATGGAAACTGTTTAAAAAAATGGCTAAAAGTTAGCTCGTCCATATAATAGAACATGCTAATTCTATCTATCAGCACGTAATTCACATTTTAAGATATGCTACGACTGATGTTATAGTCACTAAAATCTATCTTTTCCCAATTTCTAAATTTTTATTAATTTCCGTTTATCACTAAATACGACATCTCATATATCTCATTTACCTGAAGCAACAGTACAAAAAAAAGTTATCAAACTCTCTCCTATTACTTTCTTGCTTACCGTGAATACAGGAAACTTCAAGCTTGAAAAATAAAGTTAATACAAATATATCAACAAATTCAAACAACCATTCGTTTCTACCTTTTGAAGGACCAGAATAACAGTATTATTCTGCCTTCTCGAGTAGCATCAAGCTTAAAGCGCTGTCCTCTGCGACAGTATAAGTTTACAAACATTACCCAGACATGCCTCAATTTCATTTCAAACAGCACCCAGTAGTGATGTTGCACAGACAGGATAGTGAATGAAAACATAATAATCGTAAACTAAAAACACGAAAAAATTCCAAAGACAAAAAAACAAAAATATCACAGCATACAGTAGAAAAGTCCAAATATACCGAAAAGCAGCAATAAAGGTCAACGAGCAAGTAATTAAACTATACAGATTATATAAATCGAGAATATGCATTACTTACAAAATATTAAAAATCCAAGAATTTTCGAAGGGCTTTAACAAGCGCTATATACAGAGAGGTACTGCACTAAAAGTATTAGGAAATTAGAAAATTTAAATTGTATATAGAAACTGACACAATTTCAATTTGACAACATGTGACATTCAATTAGATCTACACAATGAAAGCCTTGATCTATCAATGATAGATTTTTCTCGATAGATTTCCAGGTTCCTTCACTGAAACATTATATGCAACTATTTTGCTAAATAGTTTTGCTGGACTATCGAAGTGAAGAATGTATGTTCCTTCCTGAGAACATAATAACTCACCATATTCTGGGACAAATTCTGTTGAGAGACGGAAATGTGGCCAAATCTACGAAAACAAAAGGAATTTTCAATTAGTATGCAATTTTGCATAATTATGATTAAAAAAGCTCCTTTCAAATTTTCAGTTTTGTCGGTCGCAATATTTCTTATAACGACGGGTGATGATAAAACAAGCTGAAGAATCCGATCTGATATGGTATTATGTAGTAAAACAAATAATATTGTAAATCCTGAAGTATTAAGAACAAATTCTAAAGAGGAAATTTAAAAGTTCAAAACATTTCTTACTTCTTCTTCCTCACCAAATGTAATTTTGAAGTCAATATCCCCACTACTTATAGTAAAATACCACTGCAGTATTGAATTTGACTGTGAAACTTGAACAGGAACTTTCACTGCCCCGCTGGCTGGAATCGTCGCTTTTGTTAACTGATCATCCGGGACAAACTTCAGTGTTTTTAAAATCTCCTCACTACAAATGAAATTCCGAAAATATGGATTTTACCATTGACAATACTCTGACTTATTCGCTCACGAATGTTTAGAAGAATGTTAATTGCCGTTAAGGGCATTTTTCTTAACCCATCAGCTAACCAAAGAATTGTAGATCTCTTAAAAAAAAAAAAAACTTCTATTAAACGATCATTGCTCTGCAGCTTCCTGTCATATCTTTAAAGAAGTGAGATATTAAATAGTAATTAGCCAGTTCCATAAATTATTTTGCATACAAAAGTATATGATATATATCATACATTAGTATCAGTAACGACGGCAACTATCTATAATCACATCAAAAAACAAAATCACCTCAGACTAGCAGGCACTTCACCACCCATTCGTATCGTGCCCGTTTCCTTTGAAGCTTTTTTTGTACCACCCCAATATCTGAAAATATTTTCCTCACCTAGCTCATCTTTCAGTCGCTGTTTCCAATCGCTACCAACGAATTCGATATTTTCAATCATTCTCTGGAAAAATCTTATCTTGAATAATTTAAGATAAAAAAGAAAAAGAATGAGGATATCACTTTTCCAAGATCAAGCCATTATTATTTAGTATTTATAACATTAAACAATCAGAACATTGGATTATACGACCGAAGTCTAAGTACAGTGAGTGGTAGAACAAAGAAAATACTAGTATTTGATAAGCTTGTTCTTAACAAACGCTTTAAAATGATTGCTTCCTCCAATTCAAAGCTAAGTCGAAACGTCCTCGTTATTTGTATTCAATATTTGATTCATCGTACCTGGGAAAGCACTTGTTTTGCCATTTTGAAAAGAACACTGACCGTGCCAGGAGAATTGATCACGTATACTTTTTTGATCGAATTTGGAAACAGATACTGAAATAGTGATAAAAAATTTTCTTGCTGCAGAATTCAGAAATGTTAGAACTGATAGAAAAAGTATGCAAAGAAAAACTATATGAGCATTTAATTTTGACACATGATGCACGAATTTCGGAGAGTCATAGTAGCTAGGAAAAACAATTCTTCAATATTTTGAAAAAGGTAGTTAAAATCTGAAAGATGCCGGAATTCCAGATTATATGGATCATAAGCAGCTGCTACTGGACGGATTCTTTGCTCTGTCATCTACCCAATTTTTATGAGTAAAAAAGTAAAACAATTAATTAGTGAAAAACATGGACATGTAATTGACAGTTCCACTAGGCAAAAAAAAAGCCCAATATCTAGGTACCTGCAATATATTTATAACATTCATATATGCTTTCACAGCAGGCATATAAATTGTTTCGAGAGATAATTCAGCAAGATCCGAAATGAAAATAATACTAAGTTGGTGCCCTCGAATAGCTTCCTCTTTCCTGTAAAAATGAAGAAGTAATTGTGGATTTATGTTAGATTATATTAAACTACTTGGATATTTCACCAATTGAACTTAAAATCGAATTTAAAATGATCAGTGCAAACCGCTAAATGAGATCAATTTAGCACATCTCGACTGCTAAATGCGCTTGGTAGCTGAGAGCTAGTCAATTCTCATTCTCCATTGGAAACTAGTTTGTAGCATCTTAAATGAACGATGAAATGGAACACCTCAAGAAAGACATGCAAGCTTCAGCTTCCAGAACCGATGCTCGATAAAGATCAGATACACGGCCCAAACGCATCATTGTTTTCGGTCGGGCCCGACCCATCGGCTGTAGAAGAATAATATTCCCATGTTTATCTGGACCCATAATACCACCTACAAACGCATAACTGTTCAGCTATTGACCTGTCTTGGTTTACATAATACCTATAGCTTAAAAGTGAGGCAACAGCAAACAACAAATGTGACTCGATAAGTACTCATCACTAATGAAACTTTTGCGAGGTGCTAAGAAATACATTGTCTAGTAAATGCCAAAAACAGAGCAAATATATTGTATTGATAATACTGATCACTGTTTAACTTTCATTTTACTTTGATTTATATCAAAGAATTAAAGACGCAACAATCAGAATTAAAATTCTCGATGAAAGTTGATTCATATTCATCTAACTCATTTTTCATACCTCGTCCGGAATTAAAATTAATAATAACCAGGAAAATAATCAGCAGCTCGACTTATTGTATGCAAAAATTCATTCAACGATTCGGCACTATCATAATCTCTGTAAGCATCGAGGGCGTCAATACTTTGCAAAGCCTGTGTCATTCGTTTAGCTGCTTCTTCTGAAAATTAAATCAATGAACAAAATCAGTAGTGAATTAATTAAACTGAATAACAAAACGGAGAAACTGCGTTTTCGAGATTAAAATTTCAACTTATCCATTAACTGCAGCTTATAACAACACCTTTATTCTATTCAAGACCTGCTAAAATTCAAAATGTTTTACATTTCATATTTGAGATATATAAGTGTGTAAAATCGGGGCACAAGATAACGAAAGATGTGACCTATGTCGTTATCGTATGAACGAAGCCACCGTTCCAATGTGAAGACTGTATCATAAGATGGATATTTATTTAAGATTAGGGCCATACGCTCTCGAAATTGCTGGACATTACTTGATACTTCTTCGTAAGATAGCGACGAATTAGTAGTGGAGTCATTTCTGACCTCACACATTTGATCCTTGGGATCTGAAAATTGTTTGGTAGAAGTCTGGGAAGAAATAACAGTAAAAGAAAGAATAACGAGGAAGGAAAAATGTCAAAGCCCTAGACAAAAGAAAATGAGGTATAAAATGAATATTTAAATAAATTAAATCGTGAGGAAAAGTATGAGGCAACCATCGAAGTGTAGAACTGGGATGTGTAAATTATAACCTCGTACTGTAAATAAATGATAAAAATTAATCAGAAATGGAAATCTTACCACCTGTTCTTATGATAAAACTATTGCACTCCACACAAATTCCTTTCACTCTTTGCCACAAACACTATTTCTCACATCTCTCATTATCTAGTCCATGTGTCTCTCCAAGAGTATCACTTATCTCATCAGTAGCGATCTCTAGCTTACCCGAAGAGCAAAATGTCTCGAGTTAAGTAGAATTCCCCGAGATATCCTGATGATTCTCTCGAGCTAGCTGGATCATACGCGAGTGTCATTGAGGAGCTGATAAGATGTGAGGAAGAATCGGTCAACTGCTCTATTTATTCATCCAATGCGAAGTGGACATAACTTGCGTAGCCAGATGATGTCACCTCTTCTCCTTATCTTTTCCTTCACGTCACCACAACGCGACAATATCAGTGACATTCTTTACTGCTCCTTCCTGCGGAAGAATTTGTCAGAATTTTCGGCAACCTCAGATTTAATCGTTTCGGAGGCGAAAAGTACACACAGTTAGTAAATTGCATTGATATGCAGCAGCTCTCTTACAGCACGAATAATTATGGTGATAACTTTAGTACATGACATTAGCAGGTATTAGAAGAGGATCGATCTGTAGTGATAGTGATAACAGTTAGATGAGGCATTTTTGTTAGACTTGCTGATACATTGGCCCTTTATTGGTTCTTCTAACTAACTATAACTTTATCATTTTTGACAGAACAAAGACAAAAAACAATTGATATTCATCAGATAGCAATTATCAGAGGAGATAGCTGGAAGCGGTAATAAGATAATCGAATTAGATCATTATAAATTAAAAAAAAAAAAACCGAAAAATTCTTTGTTCTTTCAATTTTTTAGGATTCTAGTTTCTAATACTTCAAGAAATTGGAGAATTCCGGGAATTGAAAATCAAAAGGGGGAAAAAAACGTCTTTCTATGGGATAAACACCAGTCATTGTAATTGCTTGTAACAGTACTATCTAGACGTTTTTTTTTTTTTTATCATATTTTATAAAAGGTTCATGCAAATTTTACTTGCACCATCACAGTTATCTGACTTAAGGATATCCATTTAATTCTCTAGAAAAATGAAACTTCTTTAAATTAAGACAGCTATTTTTAAACATTTAGTCATTGTGAAAGAAAAAAAAATGCTATATTGAAGGAAAGTAGTGCTGGTGGATATGAGAAATATGATTAGTTTTGTTGATTTAATCAAAATTTGAAGAAAAGGAGTGGTAGTAAGAAAAGGAAGAAATGAAACGATATGCGACCGACAGGAAAAAGTGGATGGATAATTTCTACCAGGGATTTTTAAGGTCTTTTTCGAACGTTTTATTCCTAATGACTAGAAAATGTTTAATGGGTAACAGCTGTTACAGGGGTGATATTTATGACGATTGGACCAACTGGTTCTGAACCGGAACCAGTAGAAAACTGTCCAAAGTTGAGTGATTCATTTGAAGCATCAATATTAGGTCTAAATGAGTCTAATACTCACCTGTGATTCTCAGATTTCGTCATTTTCTATCGTTTATTGTCATCTTCCATCATTTTTACTTCTTTCTTATGGGCTTCTAATTTGGTCAGGTAAGTAATTCTTCAGTTTCTATTATAAAATATAAAACATTACGATACAGTGGTGATCCATCTGTGTTTTCACTAATCGCTATTCTTTCTAACTTTTTTTTATACTCAGATTTTCCTTCTACTTGAACGTCTATTTCATATATCGACAAGTTTTGATTTGTTTAATTCCCGATCACAGAAAACAATTCATTTAAGGAAGAAAACAGTTTCGACTTGCTTTCTAAGCCAAAAACCCATAGCTCCGCAGAGTCAAATGCCTTTTATATTTTATACTAAGTCTTCTCTCCTTTTCCGAAACTTCAAAATAGACTGCTTCTTGGTATTTACCATCGCAGTACTTCCCCAAACTTCAGGCACAGAAGCCCGAAAATGCCAATATCGATATTACGGTAAGAAGGAAAATATAGTCTGCGTATGCAACGCAACTTATTGTGATGATGTGCCGGAGGTGGGTAACTTGCAGTCACCTCAGGTGGTCCTGTATACGACAAGTGAACGTGGAAAGCGTTTCGAACGTAGTGTCACTTCGTTCACGGGAAAAATAAACGGTAGCAATTTACGTTACATAAAAATGAGAGAGCTGTGTTTGTTTGTCCATATGACACTTGCATTTCCGTATTGTGCGTCTGTTCGCGAAATTGCCTGAAGCATTTACCCTTTCAGAATGTTGTAATTCTGTGATTCCCATAAGAAACTTTTTCGGACCCCGTAAATAGAGCAGAAAAAGAGATCCTTTCAAAAAATGTACCGATGAAAACACATTGGCGTATTCTTCGGATCGATATCACATTGAAAACAAAAACAGAATGTCTTTCGAGCTGTCCGTGGCATCTCTCAGTATTTCCGTTGCTAATCGGAATGTTCTGTACAGGACTTCTTGCTTCCTTTCTTGGTTGTAATATTAGCCCCAAGGCGTAATTTAACTTCTCTGATAATAATAAAATGACTTTATAATTTCTCCTCGGTAGAAAAACTGAAAGAAATTAATTCTTTCATTTAAATATCAAAACCTTTTCAGACAATGTCGAAAGTATTTGATTGCTGTAAACGCTAAGTTGAATTCAAATATAATATAATCTAGATTAAATTATACCAGATCTTTTGTCACTTTAGATCAGTTTATCTTTCAAAGCTGATATGATATAAATTGCCAATAAAAAATAATTCTAACAGCCTTGTTCACATCGTTGTGAGCATTATTTACAACAATTCTACTGACAAATTTTTTAAAACTAAATGTGAGTGAGTAGTTTAATGCTGTAAATGTCTTCTCACCTGACTTGTAGCGACGAGTGTTTTCCCAATTTTATTTTTGTCTCAGAAAATTTGCGGACAACTTCAAGTAAATTTATTTGTCCGTCATGGAAAGTGAATAAATTTGAAGTTGCAAGAAATGACTTATAGAACTGGGAACGATTCGCTTGAAAGTCGACGATCGAGTACGATATCAGACCATCGTTGGATTTGGTGGAGCATTCACCGATGCGGCCGGTATTAATATCAACTCGCTAACTGAACCAACCCAAACCAATTTGTTACAGTCTTATTTTGGGAATACAGGTGATTTAGACATAGACTACACTAGATACTAATATATAATTAATGGGAAAGTTTCTCAGAACGATTCATCTCATTGTAAACACATATTTTGAGGGATACAATATTCAATTGGTCGAGTGCCAATTGCGAGTACTGATTTCTCAACTTATCCTTATTCTTACGATGACTCGCCAAATGATTTTACGCTCAGCGATTTCTCATTGGCTTATGAAGATTTCAAGTTCAAAGTAAGCTGTTGTTATCAAGTGCGCATTAGCTTGACTGAAACTGAACTGGTCCAAGCATTTTGCAATCTCTGCTTCGAAAAAAGAAGCTGAAAAAGTAATAATTGTTTGTCCATCTCTGATGAAGATTTTCAGTTCAGATTCCTTATATCAAGCAAGCAATAAACTTAACAAATGGTGTTTTCAAATTATTTGCTAGCCCGTGGTCAGCTCCAGGATGGATGAAAACTAGTGGACTAATGGTGGGTGGCGGAACGTTACGTGGACCGCCTAACGGATCATATCACAGGACATGGGCTAATCATTACGTGAAGTAAGCATCAAATTATGATTATCACTATTGTAAGAGGGGTAAATTCACTCCTGAACTGATCCCTTTTCAGATTTCTTGAAGCATATAAAGAGAACGGCGTGACATTTTGGGGGCTAACTGTCCAGAACGAACCGGTAACGGGTGTCGATCTGTCATACAAGTGGCAAACAATGTACTTCAATCCCAAGACTGAACGGTATGCTTGTATGTCCGCTGTTTTTATACAGTTCAAATCGTTTTCTTTGCCAAAATAAAATTACAAAAAGAAAAACCCTATAAAACTGCACTGCCATCCACAGAATTATCCTTGTTTGATCTCTCAGTTGCTGATGAAGGACAAAATGATTTGCTTCATGAAATTTAAAGTTTATTCCTTTTTGTTTGATACAGATCATTTTTAGTTGTGCTATTTTTACAGAGATTTTGTAAAATATCATCTTGGTCCAACACTACGGCGAAGTGAAGTAGGTAGGAATATATCACTGATAATAATGGATGATCAAAGAAGTCAACTGCCGATCTGGGCTGATGTGGTATTAATTTTTGTAAAATTCTATACAATAATTCACCGAGTTATTAAACGAAACGTTTTGTGATTATCAACGTTGAGTCATTTCCCTGCAAAAGTTAGCAGCCAGTGAAGGTTTTTCCCAGTAATTTCCTTTGAGATATGAACCTATTTAGGTCTCAAGATATTGAACTGAATGTTGCCAGAAGTGATTTCTGGCTAAAAGTTATCGTTTAAGGTTCTTAAAGATAAGGAAGCTGCTCAATATGTGTCTGGTATAGGAGTACATTGGTATGTTGATTTTGTGCCTGCATCACAACTTTCTGAAACACACAATCGTCATCCAGATAAGTTCATTATTGGCACTGAGGCTAGTTTGGTTTAGAATCTTTATTGATTATTTATCACACAGTAGTATTTGAATTTCAGACTAGTAGAATACAATGTCTTTAAGAAAACAAAAAATGAAAAAAGTATGAGGATAATCACAAAAGTGTTACTATCTACGGGTTGAGAGAAATTTTAATTCAGGCTTGTACTGGTTCCAAGCCTTCGGAACACAAACCACTTCTGGGAGATTGGTCACGCGGTGATGCTTATGCTCATGATATTATTCAGGTTGTCATTTTGTTTCTTACGAAGTTTTTTGCTGCCACTTTTAAAATTCTTTTGCAAAGTACTTTTTATCCTGATTTTGTAGATAGCAATTTAACTACATTATATGTGTTCAATTTCAGTCTCTTTCATGCGTTCTGTTCTAAAAAGGTATTTGAATTTCAGGCTAGCAGAAAAATATAATATCTGCAAGAAAAAAGTATTACAAAAAATTAGGTGCTGCAAAAAATTTCAGGATCTCTTGAATTGGGTAGTTGGATGGACTGATTGGAATCTCTGTCTTGATTTAAAAGGCGGACCGAATTTTGCCAAAAATTATGTGGATGCACCAATAATAGTAAATGCTACTGCCAATGAATTTTACAAGCAACCTATGTTTTATATTATGGGACATTTCAGGTAACCCTTCCTTATTTTTCAATAATTTAATTACATCATTTCAGTACGAAGCGTGCGCTGATCATTACCTTCTTCTCCTTGCTTCCTCATTACTCTAACACAGTAATGAGATTAAATAAAACAGAAATTTAAATGGCCAAAGCTTTGAATATGAAACAAAAAGAACTGACAAGTATGGACTTGATGAATCAAAAAAGTTTATTTCTAAAAGTAGTGTTATTTGTATTAAAGGATATGCGAATGCGCGCTACCATTTTTTTTTTTTTTTTTGCTTTAGCAAAAGAAAAAATTTATTTATTTACAACATTTGCTTCAACCTCTTACTCATAAAAACAGTTCAAAATTATGTTCCCATAACTATGGAGGACAAATATCACTTCTTACTGTCAAATTAAAATAAAAAAAAAATTTCAGTAAGTTCATTCGACCAGGTTCAGTTCGAATTGGATTACACTTTTATTTGAAGCCAGTTTCATATGAAGGAGTCGCATTTGTCACTGCAGCACACCAACGAGTTTTAGTGCTTTTAAATCGTGATAATAAATCACTCATATTTTCCATCACTGATAAGGCTAAGGACGGCATGGCTCTCCATGTAGAACTGGAACCGAAAAGTATTACAACTATAATTTGGAATAAATAGGCCTTACGCTTCAGAACTCTAGATATGCTACTTTCAGGAAATAAAAATTTTAAGTTAGAATAAAAGTAAAGGCAACGATTGAGCGTCTTTCGAGAGAAAAACGAATTCTTTCGATGCGAGCTATATTTTCAGATGATAATTGCAAAGCAGTAATATGAGCTTTTTGTAAAAATAACTTTTACATCCTTTTTAAGATTGATTTAAAAGAGAATCTCGAATTTGTGATATAATATGAAGTGATTTCTGGAGCCTTGATTGGTAAAAATCAAATACATGGCCTCATAAATTAGTAAAAATTACAGCTGGGTAAATAATGTTTATTTCGATAAGTCTTAACTTATTGCAAATTGGCTTAAATCTCCAGTTTGGTCTTTCAGTGTTCCAGGACGACTGTTCCATTGCTGTTTGTTACCAAATTTTTGAAATATGTTATTTTTGGAAGTTTACTGTAAAGAACCCTTCAGTACTTGACAAGCTGATTTTGTTTCTGAAACTCCATTTAGTAGCATTATTGTAAGTTTATTTCAAAGGATGTTTGGGAAAGATGTTTTTGCACCTGTCCTGTAGAGACAGGTGTCACTTTTGTTGAATTTGTTAGAAGCTGAAGGTATACTTAATGTAGGTGCAGTAGTTTAGATTAACCTTCTCGGTAATTTATCGAAGCCATCATGATTATCTCAGTTCTGTGCTAATATTGTCTGTTAATCCATCTAAACATCTAAGCCACTTTTTCTTTCAAAAGATATGATTATACTAAAAAAAAAAAAAAAATGCCGCAATGCTCTTTATCTACCTGAAGTGGATAATTAACTTCAGCGATTGTGTTAACTCGTTTATATCTATTTTCGGCACTAATCTAGAGTACCTTTGTCAGGTAGGTTTTGTCCTCTATCGGTGTCGCATCATTTGTATTTTCTTTCAACTGAAAGTCAAAATTACACATTTAGTCAGAGTAATTCTGAAGCACTTGAATGGTTATATTTCTCATTTTAAACTGAAGGCTCTTTCACGTCTACGTAGTATTGAATGGATTTGCTCCATATGCGTCCGTGTTTGTTGCAGAATACCAGTTGATATGTGCCTGCTTTTTTGCAGACAATTTCATTAAATTCCGGCGTGAACTCAGTGTAAATCCGGAAGCGTGGCCAGACCTTAAACGAGTGATGGAAACAGTAACAATGGTTGACGCTACTAAAAACATAGAACTATTAGCGCAGCAGTGCGACAGTTTCCATATTAACAGGAAAATCCGATATTAGTGGGATAATTTTAAGTTTCTCATATGATTAATATTTTGGTTACATGGCTACAGTCGCTGTCACACTTCTGTGAATGATGTATTTAAATCAAAAATTGTGCAGCGGAACAAAGGTCAGTTAAAGGATATACCATACCTCTTCCTTCTCGAATATCACAGAAAAAAAGATATCTCCCGAACAGGTGAAGTACCAGGAAAGCTTTGAGTCAGGCTTCTCTACAACGATGTCCACAACTATTTCCTGGCGTGCGTTTACGGTAATCTTTGTCAACTTTTCGTCTGCTACAAATCTCTTGTTTGCCTTTGCTCTGAAATGAAGTTCTGTATGAAAATTTTTGAGAAAGGAACAAAATTTGGTAGGAGGAAAGCTTACACAATATTTCCAATTTCTGTGATCTGATCGTTGAGACCGAAATAAAAAATTGTTTTTGGAATTTTGCTTCCTTTTTTTTTTTTAATTTCAGATATATTATTAAATGAAGAATTTTTAAAGCGAACACAGATTCTGGAACTTCGCCGCCTTTCTGGAAGATATCATCATCCATCGTTCCACCGTAACTTTTTGGCAGAAATTTGGCTCCGTGCCTTTCTACCAGAATTTCTTTCCAATCGCTACCCAAAAATTCAAACGCTTCCGTCGTTTCCTTTGAAGTTATAAATACCTTTCAAACATTTTTTTGACAAGTAATAAAAATCCATTCCATTTTTCTTTTTTCTTTCACTCAAGCTAAATTTTCTCAATGTTGCAATAAATCGCAGTTATATCATTAGTGGAAGGAAGTTCTGTGAATTCTTCTCTCTTACTTTTGCAAGACTCATTAAAACCATTCGCATAAGAAATTGCACAGCTAAAGGAGCATTCACAATATACAATTTTACTGCCGCATCCGGGAACATATCCTATAATAAGTACTAGAATTACTTATCTTCCTCCTCAAAAAATCCCTCATTTTTTCGTGCATCCAATCCTTTCTTTTCTTCTCGAAAATAGTACAGTGCTTGGGATGAAGTTCACGAAATAAAAAAAAAAAATAAATTATCACTCATGAAAGTTCTCACTCATCAATTGCCTCAAGTTTTTCTAATTAATAGATTCTGGACAAGATGTCGAATAATTTATTTTGCAATATTTTATGGAATCTAATCAGAGCAAAGAGATAAACTCTTTCTATTATATAAATAAAAATGAACAGACCTGTAGTAATCCAATTGCTGATATGTATATTTTAGTTGCTGGTAGATGGAAAATGATATCATACGAGAAGTCACCTAAATCAACGATCACTACTGTGCCCAGTTTACAGCCACGTCTTGCTTCTTCCGATCTATGTAGAAGTAAATTGCTGACTGACTAATTAGGCCAACATTTGATCATTTTCGTTTAATAATCTACAGACTATTACCATACTATGGCTTCGTATAACTTCTGTTTGAGATACTGACTGCATCGATTACGTTTATTCATTGCTTAATCAGGATAGAAGATAATAATTAATTTTAATGCAACTCATTAAACCGATAATTAGTCGATAGAAACAGACTACCTTATGAGGCACTGTGTTCCTTCGTAGTCATATATTGAGGTAACATAGAATTCGGATACTCGTGTAGAATTGACCAGACTTCGTGGATGAGCTTTACCAATATTATGTATAACTATCACATTTCCGTTTTTATCATAGCCAATAGTACCACCTATCAGAAAAGTAGCTTGAAGGGCCGGAAAGAGGTGTGTTTTTTTAATTAGCAAAACTTTTGTCTCCCATATAGAACAAGGAGATTTCATCTGTCAATTAATATAACTTCGGTTTGAATACCCGGAAAAAAATAATGTATAGGTGATGCATCTGCTAAAATTGCTTCGATTTTCTCAACTGAACTAAGATCTTTTTCAAAAGCTCCAACAGCATTCATTGCATTTAGGGACCATTCCATTTTCTGTGCCGCCATTTCTAAAAAGAAAATAATGAAAAGAATTCTAAATTCCTCAATCTTTGGTTGAAAATAAGACTACTTGAAAAAGTGACAGTTAGGTTGTAAGTTAAAAATAGTTAACAAACAATTTCAGACAGATTTAAAAAATAGTAAATTTGAATGTTTTGAAATGAAGAGTTCCCAGGAACCTAACCCTGATCAAATTTGCATCCTCTAAGCCAACGCAGCAAAGCATAATCTGTATCATAACGTGGATATTTTTTCAGGAGTGGTTCTATACGTTTCCGAAATTCAGTAATCTCGTCCCTATGGATAATTTTCATATCCGTACTGTTGTTATTCATGGCTTCTCTTTCTTACCTTCCTTGAAAAAATGAAGTTAAAAATGATTAAATTCAAAAAAAATTTAACAAAATTCAAAATTTCCCGTCACCGTATATCTCCTATTTAGTTTTAAAAAGCAGGAGAGACGAAGGAAGATTATGATAAGAGATAAGCATAAGTCTTTTTTATCACAAATTCGTATTCAATGGAATTTCATCGCATGTGTACATAAACTTTACATTTAACTTGAAACAAAGTTATTTAACTAAGTATATGAAGAAATAAAATTATGGATCTTAAAATACTATATTATGGATGGGAATGACCCCAGTGATCCTCTTGATTTGAACAGTTCTAGTATAAGGTTAAAAAATGTTACTAAAAAAATAAAACGTCAAAATTCAATTTTCTCTTAAAAGTCTCTAATAGAAGCTAAATTTAAAAATAATTGATTTTCACAATTATTTTCACTGTATAAAAAAAGTGAACTTTAATTATCTAAAATAAATGACATATGTGGCTACGATGACTAATCAGATTCATTATAAATTTTGACAGCAAAGAGATTGACGAATTCAAACACTTAAATTCACTGGTTTTTTTTGGATTACACTTGCCAAAATATTTCTAAAAAAAGCTTTTTTGTTATATGACAAATACGTAAAGTTGTAATTTAGTTTCCAACTTGATCAACTTCATCTAACTGAATATAGTTTATAGCTTAATCTCGTTCTTATTTATTGGTACTTTTTCTAATATTTCAAATTTCGCTTTGACTGGACTTCATTAATTTGATTCATTTTAATTTAGATACTGAAAAGTCCGACATCAAAGTCTAAGTAAATTGATAATCCTTAATATGTCATTTACTGGTATAACAAGCATATGAATCTCCGACAAGTCCTCATAACTAATACGCACATCGAAACCTTTCCAGAACAGCAAAAAAGTTTTCCAAACATTTGAACCTTTAAAGACTTCTATAAAATTCCAGTTTCAATTTAAGTCGTGAAAATAAAAACGATTGGTAAATTGAAGCTCTAATTGACCTAGCAACAAGTTAGGAAGCATTCACCTCTTTTGAACTGCTCCTACCACACTCTAATTCCCCGTATTCTGTCGATGTTTTTATCGAATTCCATTCCTCGAAATTTTTGGATCTAGCTTTTATAACCTCGGTAAACTAAATTCCTGAAATCCTGGGAGAAAACACGTTCAGCAGAAAACATAAAACACTGAAATTTTGCTAAATGTTCAATTCCTAAGAACCCACTTATATAAAAGTGAGTTTGAAATGAGAACTGGTTCCCCACAAAATCAAAACCTGGGGGCGGTAACTAAAATTCTATGTATATCAAACATTCATGGAAGTAACAGCTTCGTCCCTTCTCTTTTGCACAGTTATCTTTTTTTTTTTTTGATTAATGAGTAACAGTAAAATTTACTGTTGTTAGGACTCTTAACTTTCAATGTTCTATACCTGAAAACCAACGTTGTCGGGACTTTTAACCTGTTTTTATTGAATCACTATATCTTCATTGTATTTAATATTGAAAGTAAAGAAGTTTGCAGTCAGTGGCATCTTTTAGTCCAATAAACCCAAACTTATTTTTGGAAATATTAAAATATCGATTACAGTGTGCCTGGCTTTGAGATTTCGCCTATCAATCATGTAAGGAAGTTTTTTTTCCATTCTTTAAATTTTTTGAATTATTTTAACTTCTACGCGCTTTGGAATGTACAATGAAAAACATTGCGACACTGATGAGAAGCTGAAGAAGTCAAATTCGTGAAAATTTGAATTAACGGGGGGTATAACACATTTAAAATAATCTCAAACGTAATGATGCAACAAAGAGTATTACTAATGATTTATTGTAAACAAGCAACAATGTTAAGCAACTGTCACAAAAAGCAGTGAAAAATCGACTGATGCCAAAAGCAAATGTTATGGACTGATAAATTTGTTGCAGAGCATTCTGTTCTTTTCCAGGAGCACATCACTGCAGAAAGTGAGAAGTAAATTAGTCGTATTTTTTGTTTACTTCCACTGAAAGGACTTTTCGTCGCTGATTAAGCATGTACAGGTACATTTGGGGAAAGCCTAAAAAACTAACAATTTCATATAATATTTATCATCGAATTATTTCGGCGGGAAAAATGCGAAAATGACATTAACTTCATGCAACACAAAACTAAACTTTGCAATTCCAAGTTTCACCGAGAACTTATAGACTAATTCCTCAAAAACAACGCTCAGCAATTAAAGGACAAGAAAAAAGAAATAGAAACGTTTCTGACTTTTATATTATTATAATATCCTGCATCGATAGAAGAAAAATGAACAGACAATTGTTAGCTTGGTGTTTTCGTGGCTAATATGGACTGAATTCATCCTTTTGAATTAAATTAGAACTTCTTCAAACTCAATAAATAATATGACCTGGTATATATAAAATGACGTAGATGACAAGGTACCACCAAAAACAGAAGCCAAAATTAGATAGATTTGGCATTTCCAAAGTAAGATGCTTCTTGGCGCTGACCTGCAACAAATCATTGGATTAAATTGGATTAAATAAACTGAATGAAGTGATATATGAAAATCATAGTTATATCGAGTCAAACGGTTAAATCTTCCGAAACATACTTTAGAATACTAGGAAAAGCCACAAACCTCAGGGAGAGCTGCTAGTATCACTAGAAGTTCACCGCATACACCCAGCGGATACAACACAATAAAAAGAGAATATCTGTAAAAGAGCCTTTTTCCACGCATATCTGATTATTAGACAAGTTTTCCACACTGTACTATAATCAAAAAATTTTCCATATATATCAAGAATAAGGATAGATCATGTGAACAAGTGCAAAACCTGATAAAATGGGATATTCAAGTTACAGTTTGAAATTCTCTAGTGCCCCAAAATAGATAGAACAATGCACCTCAGCCAAGTATGAAGGCTTGATACAATACTAATTAAAGCAAATCCATAGTAGCTGTATCGTACAACTTCAGTCACCGACCAAGCTATCAACAAGAATAGTACACCAATACTCGTTCGCGCCTAAAAACCACTGGAAACTTTAAATTACTCAATTAAATATATAAACACTTTCAGTTCCCTGGAAATTTCATCCAATTTGCTTAATTCAGAAAAAGAATTCGGGAAGACATTGAAAAAAATTAATTTGAAGTCTAAGGATTTTAAAACTCCATTATTTATATGTTGATACGCTTTTTATACGCTTCATGGTTTTTTTTTTTAATTTTTGCAGGAATTTAAAAAAAAAAATGACCTTTACACGATTTCGAAAAGAAGAAGTCAAGAAAAACCTCAGCCTTACCGATACAACCTTGTATAAAATAAGCCACACAAGCGAAACACGCGAGTACACCTGCATAGCTGTAGTTCCAACGGGTGATCGAACAAAACGAGCCACAGCATGGACAATCTGTAAGAATTTTACTACTTTTTTACTGCGTTCAAAGTTCTTAAAGTTAATTCTGTTAATTTACTCCATGAATTTAATAGAAGACGAAAGGGACAGAGGGACTATTAGTGAATAAAACAGCAATTTATGAGATAAATTATTTTATTTTAATTAAATAAAGACAAGACATATTTAAAAATAAAAACAAAAAACTTTGATAAATCGTTCTAGACAAAATGAAGCATATTTGACAACTAAAACCTTCAACTTAAAACTTGCTGTTTTTGTGAATTTCCGAATTAATCTAAAGGTCTCTTTGTCTCACAATCACTGGTAATTAAGAATGAAAGGTTTAACATCAATTTACCGTAAACAAACCTCAAGTACAGCAGCAGTCTGGAAGATCTGTAGCTCTAGCTCACACGACCAATATAAATGCTCATAACTTTCATTCAGAAACAAACCGCGAAATGTCTTCCATAAAATTATACTCCATCTGAAAGAATACAAATACAATGAAATTTATGAACTGAAACTTTAAGCAATGAGGAGTGAAGGCCCAACTCAAAGCACGAACAACTGTTTGACATAGCGTCAAATCCCTAGTTTGTTTAATGATCAAGCTGAAACAACTTTCCCTTAACCTCTGCATTTGCATAAATTTCTGATAATGTCATGATGAATTAATGAAGACAAAAAAAACGAACAGTCACCCAAGTTTTTTAAATATAACAAAGCAGTAACATCACAAAATATAAAGTTATTAGTTAGTTCTGGCTTTAGAAACAAATCTCTTACAGCTTTTATCGATCTCTGTTACTCCCTTTCAGCATTAACATTTTTTCTTCCTTGCAATAACTATTCTCTTATTAACTACATTGTAAAGCTCACTCGTCCTGCTGGCTGTCCAAATTTTTCTCATACTATATCCAATCTTTCTTTCCTTCGTAAAACACTTTCAATTAAATTTCGTTCCCGCCACTTCAGCATTCAATATGCGCTACTAACGCCAAAAGTGTAATGGCACAATTCGGAAGAAGGCATAAAAAATGAACAAATTTCGTAGTAAAACATACCCACATGTTTGCAGTGCATTGTACAGGAAAAGGTAAAGCTGCACAGGTGTTAACATGACGTCCTTCACCACCCTTATCACGTATCACTGATTTACCACCCTAAATGATAAGGAACCACCACTGAGCAACAAAAGCAACCCCCCCACTTCCTCCCCTATTTCAGTTCTGCACGACTCACTGCAACAGTTGACAATAAAGTTCGGTCGCAAACAACTGTACGCTGCGCGAGATCTATGTTAGGGAGTGTTGATGTGTTTCAGAATCAAAGCACTTATGATTGAGAATCTGATTTGATTTTCTCGTTGGATTATACTCGACGATAGTTTTTGATCATCGAGACTGATTCATTAGTAGTGTCGTATCGGTAGATTCTTTCCCGGTTTATCCAGATGGCGGTTTCAGTGGAGTTAACATTCATTCCTTTTTCTACGAATTCTAAAAGGAATTTTATTTGGTACTGGTTAATCAATGATTAAATAATTAATGTTTGAGAAATATTCGAGTAAACGTGGATGAATGTGAAATATTTCTCGATTGTTTTTCTAACGGAGAAGGACAAAAGATCGCAGTATTTTCCTCTGGAAGATTGATTCTGTTTGCTCCAGCTAAAGCTTAGACTCTTTTCTCGGCAGTAAGATATTGTACTCTGTTGTAAGCTAGTTTGGCTGTATAGTTGCCAAATTTAGTCTTACTGCTCATTAATAATAATTTTGATTTTTGGAAGGAGATCTTCATTTTAAATCTTCATCCTTTTTTATTCATATTCAAATAAAAAGTATTTAATTGTCAAATAATTTCTCATTATGCAAAATGATTTCGCAGTGTGTTCATTGTTTAGATATTTGATTTTTTTGTGCAACTTTGTTTTTTTCCAAAAAAAAAAAAAAAATATTTTACGAAATAGAAATTAGCAAAAAACGAGCAGAAAGCACTGCATCATGCTGTTGAGAGTTCGTTTTCGCAACCTTAGAAGAAGGTTGTGGAATTAAAATTGGAAATAAGAGAAATAGGGAAATGCTAAGTGCTGGTAATTCATCAGAATGATTAATGCCATAATAATAAAATATTATTAAGAAGATGGTGATAGATTTCTCTATCGTCCATAGCTTTTAAGGATAAGAACGGCAATTATTCTTAAGTAATCAATACTAAGTTTATATGGATTTCTTAAATTTAACTAAAATTTTCACTCAGTTTTGGAAAGATAAAATAAAGTGACTAATTTTTGAGATCTTTTGATTGATGGTTTATACCATATATCACATTAACAAAACTTTCGGGAATTTTTCCATTTCATAAAATAATAGAATTGAAATGAGAATTTTGTTGGGGACAACCATTAGTTCACGTTACAAGGCATGAAAATGCCTATTTTGTCTCAGCGATTAACATTTTGTTAATATTTTCATATTGAGGAAAGGCATTTAAAAAATAAGGATTATTTTTAAGGTCTATAAGCAAGCCAATTTCTTTCTCATATAACCACAATAAATGCTTTTTTTGAGCATAGGTAGCATATAATGGCTTCATATTTAGTTCGTTCTTTTTTTTTTTTTTTTTTTTTTTCACAAATTTTATGCAACCAAAAGAGCGAAGGGAAAATTTTATTTCGATGATGAAGAGGGATAGGCGGAAATGTTTGTTGGAATGGAAGAAGTAAAGCCATCGGAACTGGACGTCAAAGAATAATGAAGCAATAAGCATAATGGATGACGAGAGCAATGAATGTGATCAAATAAGTTTTTTAGTGTCGACGTCCTTCCAGTCTTTGGACATATTCGACATTTCGTTCTTATTGTTTCATCATCTTTTCCCAGAATGCCGTGGTTGATAATCGTGATAATTGTTCTTATGGTATAGATATGATATCATTGTTTAAAAGTTCAGGTAAATAAGAAATATCGAAGTATGGAAACGAAAATTTCCAAGAATTTCAAGTAAAATTATGATCCTTTAAGGCAAACAGACTCAAACCATTAATAGACTGACCATAAGTAATTAGCCTAGTTAGAACAAAAGTTATTTCTAGCTTACATTTCCACCAGCGTCATGATCACATTTCAGCGCAGTTAGCGATGACTATTAATGAAGATGTTGGTAGAATTCGCTCAAAGATGCCTGGCTGCAGTATGTGATACTTACAATTAGCAATAATTAACTTTACCACAATAATTAATTTGTTACATTTTTCACGGATAGATGATCCAACCGATCATACATACTGTCACCACCTGATTATGAGATATGGCGCTGTTTTGCTGGCATCAATTGGCAGCTATAAATCCATTATTACTTTAACTATGATAAGAAAATGGTAAGCTAAAAAGTAATGGCGATCAGCAAACACACTTAATGCAAATGAATTCAATTAAATTTAAAAAAAGGAAGGTTTTGGACTTGGCATTTCGAAATCTATTGAATGGATTTATCTAACAAAAAATTTATTTGATTTAAAAATGAGATCGATAAAGTGATTTTACGTAGAGCATAGATGAAGTAATTTGTTCGACTTACATAGCAAACAATTAGACGTAGGGATACCCACTGAAAAACATCGTAAAATGAGTACTCTTTTTTAAATTTATATTCATTTATTTTCTTACTCAAGTAGTGCTGTAATAGAGAAAGAAAATTCCAATTATCTTAAAGTAATTAGACAGATTAGTTCCTTGTACAATCATACTCGGGAGTTTTCACTTTTTTGTCTTAAGAAATTAGGAATGTTTAAAAGGCACAGACTTGATTTGATATTAACAGAGGCTAGAATCAGTAGGGAAATTTTGAGTAAAAGTTTGTTTAAGTGACAATTAATTAGTACTTATTCATACTATTTGCCAAAAAAATCACATCAAACAAACTCTTTCTTTCTTACTTATTGGCAAGAGAGATAAAGTCTCTCTCTTGATGAGGAAACGATGTTTTGAAGCGTCGCAGAAAAACATTGATTTCACACTTGATAGCAATTATTTATTAGTTACTTTACCACATTCTATCTCTGTACTTCACTACACCACATGTTTAATATATTACGATGTTACTTCGATTCAGATTCAACCAGCATCTCCTGAAAATTCATTAATTTCATTATCTCAATTCTGTCATATTCTTCACTAAGTCGTATTTTTTTTCTTTTATCTTCGATATTTGTTTTAGATCATATTTTCCAGGTTTTTTTCTAATACCGAGAACGATTTCATTAGAAATTACATCAGCCAACATTCTAAAATTAATCAGTAATCTATTCTAGAATTATGTAAAAGTTCACAACCATATTATCAATTAGAATAGATTACTGATTCTGATTAATTTTAGAATGTTGGCTGATGTAATTTCTAATGAAATCGTTCTCGGTATTAGAAAAAAAACCTGGAAAATATGATCTAAAACAAAACCATTATCAATATTATCAATATTCACAACCATATTATCCCTCCAGAATTTCTACCTAAATCTTTATTGTTTTGAAACTCACTTTTGTTTATCATACTTGCTTGTCAATTTCTCTCTATCACTCTGCTTCCGGAATAACTTGATCCTAGCTGTATCAAGCGCTAACTAAGTATTACTTGAAACAATTTACAATGAGGAGCAGTGATGTGAAAAGGAAGGACAGGAATAAAGTAGTAGGAGTTGGACCACTTCACTTGATTAAAGTGTTTAACAACACTTGTTTAACAACTTCATGATTTGCATATTTCAGTTATTGTTTCTTGATTACTGCACTTATTTTCCTGCAAAATATAGCATAGCTTTGGTACTACTTGATAAAAATCTTTTCTAACTTATCAAAGTATCTTAGCGTGCTCTATTTTAATTAAATACTAGTTGGCTGATGTGTTTTTGACTACTATTTACTGTTACTCTAGTATTAGTAAAAGTCAACACTTCGAGTTGCACAATTGCGAAAAAAAAAAAAAAAACATATTATAGACACAGGCAAGTATGGATGGGGTTTTAGGAACAAATGATAGTTTAAGATGGTATTTCGAAGAGTGGTTTAGGAATCTATAAAGGTATTATACCTTAAATCGCCTAAGTCAATAATTTAAAGACGGGTGACTTTTTAGTTTTTTTTCTTTTTCATGTCTAAAATTCAAAGAACTTTGAATAAGGTTGAACTTTCTAAATTATGCTATCTCAACATTTTTTTTTTTTTTTTTTTGCATATTACGGTTATTAATAATTAATAGGCTACAAAGTCTCTCATAGATTTGAGAAAGTTTCTGAAATTTTTATTGAAATGCACTGATACGCTTTATTTCAGATTCGTATTTCTTCATTGCAAATGCATGGGCATTCGTAGAGCTTTAGTTAAGTGCAAACTCTATTTCAGTGCGAAGTTGCATGACTTAATTACTCCTGATCTTAAGGAGAATTTCTCTTCTTTATTTAATTTTTGCACTATTTTTCATAAAAAGTTTCAGGCCCAAGCACGATGTGCATGCATGACTTGCATGTGTGCTCACACTTCTTTTTCAACTGCTTTATTTCCCAAGCACAGTTAAAATTGAAAGTCATAATTTTCTCATGGACTCATTATTCTCGTCCAAAAGCAAAGGCGCTAACACGGAATATAGCAGAAAGTTGTTGTTCAGTTTAATTATCTATTATTGTTCGTAAAATTTTAATTTAAGAAATTTGTGAGGTTTGATTAAGTTGATTTAAATCATTATTTTGTTTTTCAGACTTTTCAAAATAATTTTCATATCATTTTTAATATGCCTTTATCGCAGTATTTTCTGCCACATACAAAAAAAAGGACAAACTTTTATTTCATGCAAAGAACAACCTTTTCAATTGCCTACCAGGGAGTCTTGAAGCAATAACTAGACAGAACCTCATAAAGCCTCCACTTTGATATCTCATCTTTCTACCCATTTTCTGCTAATCGTTTTTATTTCTGGCAACAAGAAATATCAAATGAAAGCTTAACGCTTCACCAACTATTCTTTTTCCTTTCCGGTTTACACAATGACCGAATTTTTACCTTCTTTCCTTTCCTTCTTTTTAGACTTTCTGATGCAGAAAAAGACTTTAAAGTAATTGGAAATGTTTGTTTCAGTGGATGAAAAAATCGCAGCAGTCTGAATTAGATTACATTGGAACATATCGGCATTGCAATGTAATTTGTTTGATAATTGTCTGAACCAAGCTTGACAGCAACCCATTCATTTGGGATTTCTATTTCTCCATTGCATACCTACTCCACTTCAAATGTCTATTTGCAGGCTGTACTATCTTCTCTTATATTGCTTAATCTCCTGATTTTACACTGTCCAAATGGTTCAGGCCACTGGCACATATAGCTGAACCAGTAGGACTAATTCTTCTAGCACATGCGCATCATTTGTTGTCAGTATTTCCGTACTGGTTCTTGTGTTCTTATAAGTTGGCCAGCATTATGCTTATGATGATTCCCTTATTACTGGTCACTCAATAACTTAAAGATTTTTCTTTCCATTTTGGTTGTCTAATCAAAGTTGACAAATAACACATTATTTTATCCCTTTGCTTCTTTCCACCATGAAATTAAAATTCTCTTCTTTCCCACCACGGCAGTCCAGAAAGAGGAAAAATCGATTTCATGAAATTTTCTATACATTCAACTTTTCGGCTTACCCTTTTATGAGTGCAAAGTTGGAACTACTAAGCAGAAAATATTTGCTTTCCAGAGATATTAGACCTCCCTCAAATCTTCCACCTTCTTATGAAAGTGCTAGATCGAAGAGTGCAAAATGGCTAATGACGGGTATCAGAAAGAACACCAGTACCAACAGCATCAGGGACAGTTTCAATCTCAAGACTATGAGGAATTTAGTGACCACTGTTTTTTACGTCTTTAGCAAATTTGTGGTTAAGGCAGCACAAATGCCATACCCGCCGCTTTTTTCACCATGTACATTTCCATCGCCGCTCTATGAGCCTCTTCAGGTTAGTTGGGTCTTTTAAGACTTAGCAATAAATTCAACATCCCAGGGCTCTATCTAAAATTTGCAATATTGAGTTACTTCAGTGTTAATAACTTTATGATATGAGTTTAAATATGAACAAAATTACTGCCAATTATCTGAGTTAATTTAAAATTCAAAAAATGCAGCATTTTTTTACTTTCTCAAAATTTAGTTTCGTTCTTATTGCAATCTGATGCCTCATCTTCCATTCATTTGTGATTTACATCAGCAGCTCAGCGATTCTGGATCCACCGTTATTCTGGAAGCATTTGAAAAGCTGAAGCCAGTATTGGTCAGAAACGATTCGCTCTCACTGGGCATACTGATTGGTGAGATGATTTATTTCTGCTTAAGAACATCAAACTCTTTCGTTTCATTTAACAAGAAGGCGACGAAACTTAAGTAAGGCTTAGTTCTTACTTCTTTAGATAACGTCAAACTAAATGTTCGCTCCTTGACATCAAAAGTTCATTAAAGTTTTTTTCATTCCCCATCTCGCCATCTGATGCCTAACACAATATGTCGCCATAATCAAGTGGTTTACTTGAGTTAGTTCTTCTGATCTATGTTTCAGTGCGCCAGTTGGTACCTCCAGAAAGTTCATCTGTAGTATATAATAATAAATATGAGTATGGATGCTTGTTTGAAGATGAATGCTTTCATATGAATCTCGAGAAAATACAACAGTTCGTGAGCAGTGCTCGAACTTTTATCAAGGCATCATTTCGAGATTAACTTCTATTTTTAAACAAAGATAATAATGTCTCGTTGAATTTGCTAAATACTTCATCTTTTGCACAATTTCAGTCTCCGGAAGCCTTATTGAAACGGAAAAAAATTTGAAATTTTTAATTGCGTACTTTAGATTTATGCTTCGACTTTATATAAGCGTTGGTTTCTTGAAGACAAAACTCACAATCAACCAAATATTCTGGCTATAATCATTCTTGATGGGTTGGCGAATGACGTTCGAAAGCTACCTTACGTTAAAATTTATACTAGTTAGCCTTTTTTTTAACAACAAGAATAAATGTGGCGGTAACCTTAGTAACACAACATGAGATTTTGAAAAGAGCTGTTTCAAGCACATCAAAAACGACGCGTTAGCTGATAAGCTAATAACATTATCATTACTTATTTATCGCTATCAGAACTGCCGCCACTGTTACTCTTCCTATAATTGATGCTATCAGTTTTATCATTGCAGTTTATTTGCAAATGAATTGGTAGACAGAAAGAAGACACAGATGAGGATGCAATTCCAATAGCCTTCTTAGATTCATAGAAAGTATGTTTGCATAATGAGCAATATTTTCAGGTGATCTTCGGCTACTATCCGCAATGTTTAACATTCAGTCAGAGTGTGTTAACAACATCCTTCAAGGTACTGTCAAAACTGATTACCCTATTGATTGTCACTTTTGAGAATCGAGACATAAAATGCTGCTTCCAGTACTGAAAGCATAGTTTCTTAAAGGAACTGAGTCGAAAAATCGCAGGATCTCTCCTAAAAAGAGTTGAGCTACACTTAAATGACATGACATTGTAAATGATAACGTGCAGGTTGGCCGCTCCACATGGTGATCGCTGATTTAATCGAACAACTTGGCCACGTATTGCGCGACTTCTGTCTTCTGGACGGTAGTGTACGATTACATGTCGTACCTTTGTGGGCCATTCAGATATTCATCTTGTGTGTTGTTCTCTTACTGCTAGCAGTTTTCATGGAATGGTACATCGTCAGGCGGAAAATGTCGTACAGGCGCAGTGTTACTAGCATTCAGTTGCACACCGGCAAAAGTAAAGCACATATTATTTTCTATTAATCGAATAGGATGTTTAATTGAGCTTCTACTAGTAACCTTTCTGCATATCACATTACTGATTTACTGTGATATCAAACCGATAGTGATAGCAAATCTTTCCTCCAGATTGACTGATAAAATTCCACATGAAATAATTGAATAAAATGTGACTTTGTTCATTCTTTTTAAAGTCATCATTCCTTCCTAACTGTTCTTGTGTCGCTCCACAATTCTTCCTTGTCCACAGTGGTTTCTGAAAAAGCGCTACTTCTTTCTCTTCGCAGTGATTTCCCGAAGAAAACCTCCCCCTTTCACCACAGCAACTCACAGTAGCCAAGGTACGGGGATGTCCCCAGCAAAGAAACCCAGCATCAGAACAACTGTCATCTGCCACTAGGTACACCCAGAAGGTGGAATCGAACCACTCCGTCGCTAAACGGCTACAGGTTTGAAGCCTGTATCCCGGACCACCGAGATTCATCCAGGCATCTTCAACTTTTCCAAAGCTTTCCATATACATACTTCATATTCTTTCAATCGACGATGAGTGGTTCTAACTGACGATCACTAACCCTCCTTCTATGTCTACATCTCCGTTAAATAGTTATGCCTCTCTATCTGTGCTTTCTTTTCTGAAGAAGGTGACGATCGATAGGAGCGACAAAAACAAGTTGACACTTGGAGAATATCCGCAGGAGGATTTCTTCCCCGATCGCTCTGAGGAACTGACTGGCAATCAAGAGGACCTCCCAGACCAGTTCTATTCCAGATTTTACGATACCTCATCTTTCTACGCTTCTCCTATTCCCTCTTTCTCCTCAACTTGTTCTTACGATCTGATCCATCAGCTTTCTCTCAAATATCTTTGGCAAATATTCTGAAGTGATATAGATGCAACCCAACCCGACTGCACCAGTTGCCGTATCGACCCATGGTTTTCCGATTGCCACTGTCAGGAATGACCGCTTTGTCACTGATTCCAATTAACTGTCATTCACTTTATTATGGATAAGTAATGAACATAACATATACAACTAACATTAAATAAGAATTATAACAGGTTCCAATCCTCTCCAATTGTATTGAGATGTAAATTTGATAAAATCAGTCTGAAACTACAAGGCACAGTGGACATCCAAAAATTATTAGCAAAATGCAATGTATAATGATGTAAGAGGCAGTACGCCAAAAAGTAACATAATAAATGAGGTGGAAAAATAAAACCGTTAATGTAAGCGAAGAGAGTTCGAATTATTGTATTGTCCACGGGATTTTTCAAGTTTTAAGCACAGCTGGACATTATGAGCAATTATGAATGAAAGTTCTTTCGCAAATTAGGTTAGAATTTAAAGAGAAAATATAAAAAATTTCCCATTTTTTTTCGGACATATACTTAAAACGAATGAAACTTCTCCCTAACATTCAACCTGAGTTATTTATTGAAATATATTTGAGCACTGACAACATGAAATATATTCTGAACATGAAGATCTTCAGGATCAGTTAAGATCGATAAATTTTTTGCTAATTGTAGGATATCCCGCCTCAGTACAATTGATATTTTCCAAAACATCCCACTGAGTGTGAATCCTGAATCAAGATCCCAAAAAAAAGCATCTCTCACAAAACAACAGTAAATACATCATAGAATCTACATATTCTACAAACAAGTGAAAATGTATCAAATATATAAGTCATTTTAAATGCGAACATCTTTGGTATACCAACAAAACTGGACGTCACTGCTATTAAAAACGTTAACGAAAAAGACTCTTTTTATGAAGACATTTCCTTTTTTTTTTTCTTCCGAAATATGGACTATGTGACATATTTGCTTAGGAGGTGAGTAAAATCGAATAAGTTAAACTTCCAAGAATGATAAAATAATGGGTTAGCAATGATAAAAGACAGGAAATGGTCGTGATGAATAAGACGGCTAGGGAACAAAGTTTTCTACTGAAGCATACTGGTAGATACCATAAGTTTCTGTTGCCGTCGTCCAATTTCCCGATTGATTTCACGCCGAAAACGTTCATATTTTATTGCAATATCGATACCTTCTTGTTTGTACAACTTCATTAACTGATTATCATACTGCTCTAGTTGTGGTAAGCGGAATAACGGCCACTAAAATATGTATCAAGAACACTTTGTCCACGAAAAAACTTCAGATATTCGGTTATTGACATACTTTTTTACAATGAACCATGAGAGATTGAGGATAACTAATCTACAAATTCCACAGAAATTTATTTACCACTGTTCACTGCTGAAGCGCGAAATCGAAATTTTGACTTTATGAACCCCCAAATTATCAACAACACAATGGAAAAACCAAAATTTAGATGCAGAGAATAAGTTCAAACACTGCCAAGAAGTGTTTCCAACATTAAACATGAAAATACTAATATTGGCTAACCTCTAGCAAGTGATCTAATTCATACGGAGCACGGGAATACAAACGAAGCCAATCTGGGATATCTGCAAACTAATGAAAATACGTAGAAATTCAAGTAATTTGTGAAAACAATTAAAAAATCATCTATTAGAAAATAAAAAACAAAAGGTCCGGAAAGGCCCGGCAAATCAGCCGTCCCTTAATCAAATCCACTAATCAAACTACACTTGACATCATTAACGTACCTTCACCAATGATATTCAACTTTTCAATTGTACTTTCGGCACGCTTCGTTAAATGTGCACCAGAATTACTTTGTGCACAATTTACCGGTGTTGCTAGGCCAGGATGTTCCAGCTGAGTTCGACCATCTAACTTACTGAAAGATCTCATTTCTTTTTATTATTTTCATACTGTTAATATAGCAGAGTTTCAGTCTTACTAAATTATAGCGTGTGAGAAGCCACAAAAAATATTACTTATGGTATGTTACTCCATTCAACGCATCAAACTGTTTTGTCCAGCCTAAAGGTAAATTTTCCTTCACAAGAGGATGAATCCAGTGCGTCCGTCGATTGTTATGATCCACGTAGTAACTGTAATAAGAAAGATATAAAATATTCATCACCATATCTCATTAGAATCAGTATGGAAATACTGTAGATATATGCATAATAAAATTATGTATTTATTCGTAGCATTTTTTTATTGGTTATAGCACTAGAATATTAAAACTAACTAGAATTATTTTGAGACTTAGCAATCTACTCAAAAGGGGAGTATAGAATGTTTAATACACTTCATTAAATTTGTCTGAGGATATAGTCTGAAAAGTGAGTCTGTGGTTGAAGAATAATCATGTATCAGAGTGATGCTTCAAAAGCAACTTAATATTACCTATCGTCTCTATTATGAATTAAAAGCAAACAAGAAAAAGGACCGAATTCCCTCCGGTGTCACTTCGACGGCCCAATTCGGTGGTAATGTAAGATCTTCCTTTGGTACTCCATTTGTAAAATTCTCACCAGTAAATGGTGCGCCTACTGAACGACCTAGAACTTGGCACAGTTTTAGAATAACGCATAACCCTTAGCAATTAACATGTGTTTATCAGTTGTGCACGAATATAAATTTGATAACTGAAGCCTCGAAATTACAAACTGCCACTAATAAAAGTTCATCTTACGCAACTAAATTTTCTTCCAAAATGCAAGGAAGCATTTCTTAATTCAAATTGGAAACTGAAGGACATGACAGTAGGAAGTTCGCATGCTGCAACATTACATAAGGATACCTGGCAAACTCTGCAATGAAATGGACACCAAACGTTGTTCGCCATTTTCACTACTTGCCGCTTGAGTGCCATGCTGAAATTACGAAAAAACTCTCAGGTAATTCCTAACAAATGACCAGGTGTTCCTGAGAAATGGGGAAGGTTGTCAAAATTATCACACCTGCACCACGTTACCGATGCTAAGTGACGACGTAAGACCTTTTTTCGACAAATATTGACTGGACGTTCGACTTTCGTTGAAACTCTGCGATGATAACTCTGGTTTTGTACGGACGGAATTTCCCTCTACCCGGCAGCTACTGACATCGCTTCCGGTGTGTTGCAAGCTTTGGGACGAATGAGTCAATTGTTGCAAACCAGCTTGGATGCCTTGAATAACACCTAAAGTAGAGCACTCTTTCGGTAAATGAAACATTTCATAAGCCCAGGGAAGATGGAGAAGGAACAGTCAAGAGCGGTTTTGTACAAATGAAAAGGAAAAAGAAACTAACCATCGCAAGTAGGCAAAGAAGGAGGTGCCTCTCTCCTCAAGTATCTGCCAGGTGTACCTTCCAGAAATGTTGGTGTCTGATGTCGCCGTCGCCGATTCAGCATATCCCCTGTAAAAGAGCACTGCTTCATATCGTTCACTTCACTAACTACTGCAGAGAAATCAGCTGATAATCCTTAACAGTACAATCAATTCTCTCTTCACGCGGCCCTGCTTTGAAACTGTGAATCTCCAAGATGCAGAAGAAAGTAGTCGTTGAAGTGAACAGTCGAATTTAAGCCTTTTGTCAAAATTCTCAAATAAAAGAAATACAACGATTGCGACGAAATCTATCATAGCGACTTTAATTTTTTTGCCAGTTTTTGTTGCCTTTAATCAGGCGGTAATTTTTGCAAAGATAAGAGCACAAAGAAATTCTTGAAAATTGTGTAACTGTAAGTCTCACTGTATTATCTTTTGATTAGCTTATTATTACCTTTATGAATATAACATTCGCGCATTATGCCTATGTGAAAAAATAGTGATCTGCATATTAAATGTTGTAATATTGAGAACTTGGGGTAACTTGTGAAACTGTTCAGAAGTTTCTTTTGTTCTTAAGATACTTTTTAGTAACATTAAGCTTTAACATCATTATCTCGCTGTTTTCGAACTATTCTGCCTTATTTTAACCAGAATGAAGCAACACTTTTATCACCAAACCAAAAGCATTAATTGTGGCATTTACCTCACCAAAAAGCGGCGGAATTGGTGATTTATCGAAATTTCATTCATAAAAACGTAATAAGACCCAATCATTTCGACAAATTTTTACGGACTAAGAGAAAATTTAATTTTGAAGAAAATTCGTACTAAGCACAAAATGCACAGCAGATTGTAACTTGGAGTGAATTTTAACAGCGATTGTTGAACAAACCAATGTTCAAATAAGGCAAATAGTCCGAAACGATTACAGCGACGAGAACTGAGTCGATTATTCGGTGCTGACGTGGGGGAAAATTCAATGAATCGAAAAAGCGTTAATGGCAGAATGGAGCGCAGGATTTAAAGAAAAGAAGTGATCACTTAAGGTTGAAGTTCACGTAATTGGTGTGATGGAGTGATTTTGCCCAAACATCAAGGACTCACATTTTAAGAGGACTCGCAGTGCCATTCGTCAAGCTTTTCTGTCTAATTTTTTTCTTTCAACAGAAATTCAGAGCTGTTCTCAGTTAGCGTGCAGCAACACGTCTTTTCATTTCTCAACTATCAATCTTGGGAATCACCATTAGCTGTAGAAACAATGTTGAACCAATGGAACCAGATCTTTATATTGATTTTTAGATCTAGAATCAAACTTTCTCTACCAGCAAACTTCACTTCCTCATTGATAGTAGTCGTTAATGTTATGAGTTATTTTGAAAAGTGAACGGTGAGGAACTGATCAAGGGAGGAAGTGTTGCATTTAGATATGTTGTTCAACTGTTAGTCACCACCCTTATTGTTGACATCTTCCAATCAAGAAGTTCAATTTAATGCTCTATTGCCTCGAAAAGGCTTCAATTAGATTTAAATAATTCCCTGGAGAAGTGAAGCATTGATCAATATGAAGTGAGAGGCGGCATCTTTGCGCTAACTTAATTTAGACCTGGTGCTACTATTCATGGACTTAATCTGTAATTCTCTATAGTTTGATGAACCGATTCGACTTGCCATTCACTACTGACTTTAAGTCACTTTATCACTTGATACATGGCAATTATTTTTATGCAAAAACAATGATAATTTGCTAGATCCCTGCAACAATTATTTCTTGATTTTCGATTCCATTTATAAATTTATCTCGATGAAATGGGTTTGTGCTGTTCGGCGGATGAACGACATTCCGAACACCTTGATTGCTTGGAACATCAACAACAATCAGCTCAGAGCAACTTAGCACCACCAAATTCACCGTATGTGTGTTTATATCCAAGCAGAAAAATTCTAAACTGGAAATTAGAAATACCCATCGAATAAGTAGGAAATCCGTAGATCGTGACGAAATTAACGAGTGCGGAAGAAAAGACTCATTTGGAACAGTTTCAGCTCTTATTTCTTCGGTACTTTTAACACTGGTCAAATATCGCATCATTAGTCTTAAAAAAGTCCTGGAATGTCGTCTGTACTATCTTCCACTCAACTGATCTCTTTATTTATACACATTTTGGTTTGCAATTTTCTACTACTAATTACCTATTTGTATTTCTTAGCAAGTCCTTTTCTGTAGAATCTTTTTTTCAATAAATCTAAATCTACTCATTAAAAGCAGATAAAGATTATCCTTACTATCCGGTATATCTTCATCTCTCTACCTAAGGGGAACTCAGCTAGCAATTTCGCTATGGCATTGAACAAGTGATAAGAATTTACCATTTTTTTCTCAGTGAGACTTGTGAAGATGAACCTCTTTGTATGCAGATATAGAGACAAGACGCTTAGAATTAGTGTTCCTTACCAGTGAATTGCAATTTATATTATCCATTGTCCGAAATACAATAACAAATAGTATTAATGAATTTATAATTAATTATTTCATGAATAAGACTTGTTCATTTGTGTTTCTTTTTTAAAGTTTTTGCATAATATGTCTTGCCACATTATACACTGTCAATAATTGATCACTCATTATCATTCGCTAGTTAATTAACTTCAAATTCACATCCATTTAGCAGTTCCATATCACTGAAGCAATTATAAGTGAGATGTTTTTGATAATGGTAAATTGATAACATCTCCAAATTGTTCTTTTTTTCAATTCACCTACTTACCCGTATTTGCAGGTGCACTAAAAAGAGTATAAAGATATGTAAGAGGACATAAAGATATCCCAGAAGAGCAAAAGTCTTTTTCGAATGCTAACAAATTTTCTGCTTTTGAATTTCTAAAAAACGAAAACAATTCTAGTAACCTTTTCGTTCGACAGAGAATGAATCATTTAATCACCAGAGAGTAAAGTATAACTTTTCGTGACTGAGATGACAGATTATTGTTTATTTTTCACTTATCCGTTTTAATCCGAATGAAGTCAAACGTTAACGAATTTTGAATTCAGGAAATTTTCCAAAGTACTGGCGAACATGAAATTTGATGCTGCGAATGTGTAAATGAGTTTTCAACACATTACAGTTTTTAAAGTTAAGAAAAATGAACCCTAAAGGAGAACTTTTCCAAAAATTACCGAACATGCTTCCAGTTTAAAATATTTAACCTAATATTGTGAGCATATAATCATCCTGAATGATATTTAAGCCAATTCTTTTTTAAGTACAAACTTTGATAAATATTTGCAAATTTTAAAACTATTATTTCTCAGGAGAAATACAGCCTAGCAATCAATAATCATAAACAATGCTGTATTCACTCTGGATGATTAATACTTGTAAACTGAGCACAAATTGAAAGTAATTAAAAGCAGTCGATGGAAGCCACCGCAAATATATTTCGTTGAGTTTAGTTGCTGAAAGAAGAAAATTTTTGTTGAAATGGATGTCGAGTCTTAGCTTTTTTCACAATTTCCTGTATGCTCGTTAGTTTGAAAGGATTGAAATTGTGGGGTGATGTGATACTAGTCGTGAAGAGAATGACTGAGCGAAACGAAAAGAATTAATTGAATCAGGAAGCTGTACTGGAAGCATAGAAGTTTTTAGAAAATTCTTTAAACTAACTTAGTGAAAATTTCAACAAGAATGAAAACTGATAGTTAAAGCCAAGTGAGCATTTGACTAGAATAAGGGAGAAGTTTAGACCACGTAATATTAACTGCTATTCAGAAACTTACGACCCTAGACCTATTGAAAATGCATTATTTCAGGTATGGAGTTGGGAGGGGTATAGCGATGATGATGCAACAGGCAACAGTTCTAGCCGGAGCTCCGCAAGGTGTCGACCTTCTGGCTTTGGAAGCGGAAATACGGAAAGCAAAAGCTGAAGGTCGAACAGTTACCATTGCCAATGGTTGTGTTTATTTCGATTATCGGTTGGTCGGTCGGATTCCTTCTGATAACAGTTTCCAGCGGTAGTCGCCGATAACTCTCTCTTTCTCAAGTTATGATTCAATTTCGCTGCGAAGACAAATTTGGGATTACAGCTGCTTCGAATGAAAATGCTGAAAAGAAAAAAAATACAGTTTCCTGAAAAAACTGCCATCAACGGTTATAATTATTTTTTTTGATTTCAACTGGAAATAAAAATGATCAAATGACATTCCAAATTATAAATCTCATAACTGCAATATGAAGTAAATTTATCACAGGCAGTAACTAGCAAGTCACATTAAGCTTCTAGCATTCAGCACTAGACGATATAATCTAAGATAATTCCTTTTGGCATCCAGATGAAAAAAAAAACACACATAACGATTTCGAGCACGATGAATCAATAAATCAGTATTTTCGATGTGGAATCTGATGACGAAAATTGTGCCGTAAATCTGATGGATAAAAATATAAATCAAATTTGAGAAAACATCGCAAACAACTTTTGGATGGAGAAATCTTTTTTCATTAGTAGCATTGAATTAAAAGCACTTGTGATTTTAGTGCTGTTTATAATTTTCCATCTTCAGCATCAAGTGCGTGACAATTTTAAATTATTCTAAAGCTAGCTGAGACCAAAAAAAGATAATGCTAGGATGCAAAATAATAGTGCAATCGTTAATCTATCACTATTGTAATGAAAGAAGTGAATTTTTGGCCAGAAGTTCATTATTTTAAATGAAAATCTCGAAGATCGTTCCCTGATCTGTATTTGGACAAGTAACTGAATCAATGCCCACTGATTTTACCTTTTATGAATGCTTTCAAATATCACCAAAATGAATAATTTACAATGCATCACAGTAATGACAAATATATTTAGAAGCTGAAGGTGATTCATCTGATAAGTTGAAGAGAAATTCATCGGAGAGTAAAAGATGCAGTTTGAGTTTTTTCTTAAATTACACAAAGGGGGTGACAAAAGGTTCTTCGGAAATGTGTCACATCTAGGTGACAACTGATTTCGATATCCTTTGATGTGGCATCGCTTCATTCATTCAATCGAAAGGTAATTTAAGAGGGAAAAAGAAGCGAGATGAAGGATATGAATGAATGTGGAAATGTCTGATAGCATTTTACGTGGGAGTGTTGATCAGTGGAAGTGATATGAATGCCTGGAAAGTCAACAGGAATTGTCATAGCAACGGGACTGATTGAAAACAGCGGGACAGGAGACTCTCGATGCTGTTTGAGTTAAGGAAGCATCTTGCTAATCATCTCATCAGAAGGCAGTTTCAAATAAGACCTCAGCCAGCTTTCATTCTTGAGCTAAACGGTATCGGAGTAAGTAAATGGAGAGCTTTCTGATATTCTGAGTATCTTTTCTGCTTATCATTTCAAAAAATGAAATGAAGGAGCTGTCAGTGCTATCTTTCGTTTCTCCATTTCCGATTTTCAGTAGTATTAGAAATTTGTGAATTAGTGTGCTTCATTTATTCTACCCAATAAGCTTCAATTTAGTTCTTTTGCAATTATTAGTTGCCTTCATGATCACTGATTCTCACTTCTTTTTTTATACTACTATAAAACACGTCGTACAATTTTATTCATGCATTATTCTTAAATATTTTTTATTTCTTTTATAAACATTTCCTAACTGGTCGATATGACATGTAATTACGAATGCTTCCGAAACTGTACCTAAAAGTTGAAAACTGACAAGATAACTGCGTGAAAATGATCTGTTGCAAATATTTGAGTGACAGTGTCGCTGTCCCTTTTAACACCTCTCGTGAACTTCTAGTAATTTCAGCAGAACCGTTTTTGCTAGAATTTAGAGGTGATATCTGAAAGATGAAATTACTGAAAGTCTAAAGGAAATGGTTAATTTTATCCAACAGTTAAATGTGTAAGCTAGAAAAAAGAAAGCCAACCATTGCTCAGATGAGAAACTGAAATTTTTATACGCATGACAGTTCGAACAAAGTGTTGCTGAAAGTTCTCAAGAAATGGTGCTTCAAGCATTCAGGAAATAATGCTTCAAGTATCTAAAAAATGATCTTTCAAGCATCTGGAAAATGGCACATCCTATTAATACGGACGGCACCATAAACGTTTCCGTTTTTTTTTAAATCTTTCATTTTTTCTGAAAAAACTTTTACAATTCATTAATTTTTTCGTTCTTCCGTAAAACTTTATTTCTTTTTATGCAAAACGTCAATCAGACCTCCAAATCTTTTTGACCTCGGAAATAGGACGCATTTCGCGTAATAAACAGTGAAATCAACCAGTATTTTAGAAATATCAAATGAATTTTCCAAACTTTTTGTCTTAATTTCGACACTTCCAGTTTTCGTTGGGTTTTTAGTTCTAATTAACAATTTAAACTTTTCTAATTATAAAGTTCAAAGAAGTACAAATTTTTACATTTAGTTCTAGCAGACTTTTCTCTCAGAAAAGAAGCAAAAGTCGAGAAATTTGCCAACTACAATAAGAAGATCTAGATATTGACCTTTTTAAACTACTCAACTAAAAAACTTCAGTTCTTAATGTATTCAGTCTCTTAAAGATTACTAAAACTTTTAGCTAATTTTGCGATTATCAGTCTTTATCCAGTGAGTCCATATGTAATCAGAAGAACAGAAATCAAGTGAAAGTTCTATATAGTGATAAGAGAGATAAGCAAGGTTGAATGGATGAAAAGGAAAAATGTTTCGCCAACTTCCACGGTCTTCATATTAGCAAAACCTTCTGTTGATTCCTTCAGCACAACGTATGCGTTTGGAAATGATACATGTGAATTCAGTATCGCCATTATCGTTCAAATGATTCTGCTGAAGACGGAAACGGATTTTCAAACAGTTCTAAACTCTTTTGAACAGATAGTTTTCTTTTTTTTTTTCAGCGGAACTTTGAAACGTAAGATAAGATACAGCGATGGGTGCTGAAGTGAAACCTTATCTTCAAGAACACGCTATTCCACAGCTTTTTGAGGTTCTTTTTATTTTCAGTTTCACAATATTTTTTGAAATCCAGATTTTATCCATTTATAGGATAGACATAATTAGTGAACAGTAAAAATTGAATAATTTCTTGTTTGTTTAGTATCATTAACTTATAAGTTGGATGATATAGTGTATTGGTAGAATTAGCACTTCACTTCCATTTTTAGTGCCTTTTTTGTTTGTTCTTTTTAATTCACTTTTTTGAAAAGGTTTAAAATTTGGTTTTTGAACTGGATTAGTATCCAGTTAAAGAAAATTTATTAATTCAGGAGTGAAGTTTTTTTTTAAACCGAAAAAATATTGACTGACTTCGGATTTTTTTTTGGAAAATTTCTTTTTTTAAATTGCTCCCTATAGAGTGACTTTTGCGTTTCGAATTTGCGCCTTCAATGTCTGATATTGTACATTTTAGAATATATTTATAATTTCTTTTAATTTACTCAAATAATTTAGTCCATCCAGAAAAACGACTGGAATCAGATTCCCATTTCAGTACTATCAAAAACTTTCAATATCATTAAAAATACACCGCATTTATGAGATCATAATGTTTAATCATGTTGAGCAGCAATTTTTGGGCCAAAATTGGAGTTGGAATGATTAAAATAAGCCAGAAGATTTTTAAAAATACAAAGCATCTCCATTTCATCATCTTCATCTGTTCGCAATGTGCTAGTCTAAATTGTCATTATCTTTTCATAGCTATATCATACTTGTTCTTTTCGTCTTCTCAAGACTATCATCCATTTTTTACACTTCGAAATATTGCTGCTTAAGATGACAAGTTAATTAGTGCATTGTAGACAAGTTGCTGCTTGTGATGCTTTGACAGGAAAATTATTCTGCTGCTTATCTTCTCTCTTAATTATCTACTTATCTTCGATCAACTTTAAACACTTAGTCAATTTATAGACATTGTCAGAAGTAGGTTTGGACTAATTAGGTTATTAAAATCGAGCAGAATAAAGATCGTTATTAAAACTTTCTCAATGAGTTTTTTTCCAAAAAGTGCAAAATGTTTCGGAAGTCATTTACTTACAACAATTAGTCTTTCCTTGTTGTACAACTAATTGCTGAATGAAAGCTATACTCACCAACCTGGATTAAGGGAAGCAGAAAATTTCTGCCAGAAAACTTTGCTCTGTAAAAAATTTTTGTTGGAAACTTTTATGCGAAATATATCAACCCTTTGGGGAGCGGTGAAGAAAATTGTAAAAAAAAAGTTGTACGAAGAGATGAGGATAATAAGTTCCTTGCTTACGATATCGAACAAGTATGAACTCATTGAGTTTGAAGGGTTAGAATTTTCTATTTGTGTCAAGACATTCCTTGCAAACATTTTTAATTATAGCTAAGTGCTATTCATCTCTTAGGAAACACAACAGCCGTCGTAGCTCAGTCGGTTAGAGCGTGGGTCTAATAAGCCCAAGGTCGCAGGTTCGACCCCTGCCGACGGCACTCCACTTTTCCTTATGAATGCGGTTTTTTCTTTTTCTCTTGTTCTTTTACAAAAATTTTGAAAAAGGTGATAGTCTCTAATAAAAAAAGAATCCCTTGAAAATTCTGGGGTTTAAGTTGATTACAGTATAATTGTGAGCTAAATATCTCTTTCTCCTAAGTTTTGGTCTTATTCCTTTTTAACTAATTTTACTTTTAATAAGTAATATATTGTTCTAACTTGTGGTATTTCGATACAATACTTTTTGGAACTAACAGCAAGACTTTCGAGAAGTACATTAAATGACTATTCAGCAGATTATTTGATACACTTTTCAGTTGCATAATACTAAATTTACTAATTGCTTTGCAGGGTCTGATAACTGGATTGATTTACCACAAACCTGATGACCCGATTGAATTCTTGGAACATGCCCTTAGTAAAGTACGACAAAATCCAAGTTTTGAATACAAATGGGATTCGTTTGTTGATGAGCAAATGTGTCGAAAATACGAGGAATCTGTAAAGCCCGGTTAGTGGATTTTAAGAATAAAAAACTTAAAACTCCTATATTAACATTCATTCCTGCGGATGTTTTTTCAGGATATAACTGCTTTTAAAATAGCCCAGTCCTTGGGATTCACAAATCTCACATGGATATTTTCAGGACGTCTCACAAATTAAAAATAATATATCCAGGCAGGAAATGTGCATATTAAAGATTAATATTCAAGCAAAACTAGGGAACATAAGTCATTTTTTTTTTTCGCTGTGATTAAGGAAAATAAAGGCTTGGAAGTGGGAGAGACAAAGTTGGGCAGGTATAATTTGGCTCGAGGAGCAATTTAAAGCATTGAATTGCTCACTCATTCACCTTTCATGCACGCCTCAACAAGCAAAGCAACTTTATAAGAACATTTTCCGCATTTTCCGCAGCTGTCCCCATCCATTACACCTTGCCACTCGATCATTTATCCTATCAGAATCCCTTTTCTCCTTCTATTTTTGTCCATTAGAAGTGATAATTTCAAAATTTGCACTTCTTTGTCAGTAATTGTGTGAGCTGTGCAGCATGTCTTGACAATTCTTAGCTCTTCTGTTTTTAAGTTTCATTTTTTTTTGCTTTCTGAACTCTTTGGCAGAAGGCGTTTAAACTTCAGGAGAATGGCCCACTGAGAATGCCTCTGATCCTAAATTTCCAGTTTGTCCATCTGCTTGTTCCAAATCATAAAAATTTTTTTTTTTTTTTTTATGCTTTTAAAGTTACAAAGGCTTCTACGATTCAAAATTTTGAACACGACGAAAACTAACAGTCATTTCCTTCCAAGCAATTTAAATTTGAAATAAATGAAACTGAATGAATACAATATTAATGTGTAGAATAAATTTCTGATACTTACACATTCAGCGAGAAACAAACTGTTCCTGAATTTAATTATTCATGCCCCTTTTGCTAATCGTTTTCTTTTTTTTTTTAAAAAAAAAAAAGCAAAAAATGAGAAGTCTCAGCAAACTTTCTTAGAAGTAAAGGGATTAAATTAAAAAAGATTTTAATATAGATACTGAGTTTTTATTAAAATGAAATGTATTTTCTTTTCCAATTCTTTAGCTAGTTGTAATCCATTACCAGTAATCCATTTGATTCTAGAGCAGACTAGTTGCAACATATGTTTAAATGCTATTAATACCTCGTAAAATAGCTATTATGATTAGGGAATGCGTTATGTAATTACTTGAAAACTATAAAGAAATAAGATCGTCAAGCTAGTTGGAGATTTTAAATATTTGAAGATTTTAAAAATATTTTTTAGACTTGAAAGTTGCACCAGCTGAAAAACAGAAGAAAAGAGCAAAATCAAAGAACCTTACATCAGCGGTCAAACAAAGTGCAAGGTTCGTTTTCCGAACTCATCACCTTATTTGATGGAAACGAAGTAGCAAGTGGAAGGTATTGAAAATAGAAGAACTTTATTTCGAATAGACTGATGAAATAAAAACAAATCGATATGATGATAAGATGACCTGTAAAAAGTTTTAACGGATTTTGTTACTTAGGCAGATTTTACTTCACCCTCACCAATTCGCAAGCATACTTTTGTGACTAATTGTAACATTTTTCCAAAATCATTCAGAGTCTTTTAAAATACTTCCCAAAGAAGGGTCTTCAACTATGGATTTCCTTCACTATTTTAAAGTTATTTGACCAAAAAGTTTTATTTCTATGTAAAATGATGCAATATCGCTGTGAACTATATAGCCTGGTAATGAAATGAAAGAATAACTTGCATAGTTTCTTTCTCTTTCCTCTAGAAAAAGTTGAAGCATGAATTTAACTTGTCTCTATCAAGAGCTTTTCTTACGATTCTTTTGCTAAGAAAATACGGAAGCCTCTTCATTACTTAGACAAAAGCTATTTTAACTGTTCTTCCTTTTATCAATGTCAGTGAACTTCCCATTTGATCTAATTTCTTTTCAAAATTTATTGCCAAAGCAAATTTATTTAATAAATTCAAATGAATCCAATTATTCCACTAATGAACAAACTTTTAATTTTATTACTTTCATGCCTCATTCTAAAGTTGTTTGGAATATTGCAATTAATTTCTAAGTTATAAAATGACCCTCCAGAGGTAACTCCAAGAAATCAGCTGCTTCTTCCACTGTTGCTACCAGAAGCAAATTATTGCCGCGGCAAACATTAACCGTAATGCAGGCTGCAGAAACAGCAGCAATACCGGATGTGCCAATTATTTTGTTCATGGGTAACAAATTTTTTTAAATAATTTTTCAGCTGCTTATAATTGTTTTATTAATTAATCAGGCCCAATTTCGCTACCAATATTATAGGATAGTCGATAAAAGTATGCTAAAATGAATGTCACTGTTACTTATCAAGAAAAGAGTGTTGAATAGATGATAGGCACTACTTAAAAGTATTCCACCAATATTTAAATTATTAAATTCAAGAACGACTAATTAGCGATAAGTTTATTTCTACTGCGATCACAATTTCGATATTATTGAGACTGTTGATTACAAGGATCCTATATAAACTTATTTAGTTCATGCAAAAATTGCTTAAAAAGCCTTAAGTAAATTAAATAGTTTAATTTAAAAAACGATAAATATAAAAATTTCACTATCCATTTTCTTCAAGAATTAGAAATAGTAAAATCTGTCATCTTCCGAAAATCATAATAATAGTTTCCCTGTGCAGGAGGTCCGGGAGGTGGCAAAACACGACATGCAGCTCGAGTGCAAGAAGCCTTAAGTAAATTCGGTCTTGTCCATGTTTGTATGCCTGATATAATCCGAGCTGCTATTGCTAAGTACCAGAACAGTGATTCGGAATGGAAGGAAGCTGCGGAACGATATTACCGCGGTGCGACATTTTAGTCCTTGTAGCTCATTATTCTTGATATATATTGCGTAATTAAAATATGAGTTTGCGTTTCTACTGCTTGTGTCAAGATGCATTATTATTTACAAATCCTTGAAGCTTGAACTTATAGTTTTCTAGGCTATTTTTTGAAGTTACATCATTAAATCCTTCAACTTTCGGCGATAGTTCAAGTTATCATGCGAAACAAATATTTACAACTAATTGGTAAAGTGGTATATTATTTTTAGGTGAACTGATACCCAACAATTTAGCGCTTGGACTAGTAAAAGCTGAAATGAGTAAACATCAGGATGCAAAAGCTTTCTTTCTGGAAGGTTTTCCACGTGAAGCACGTCAAGTCGAAAACTTCGAACGTGAAGTGAGAAAAATTTACAAGCAAAACTGGACCAAATAAATTTGATTCATTATTCAGTCAGCTGTGGTAAATACATAACTAAATCAATAAGTCATAAAATCTACTGTAATTCAGGTGAAACCAGTAAATATGGCGATGATTCTGGATTATGATGAAGGTACGCTTAGAGAACATATGGAAAGTCGGGGATTAGATACAGAAGTGATTGATGCTAAAATTCGTGAATTCAAACTTAAAACTTTACCAAGTGCCAAATATTTCGATGATCAACGATTACTTCATTTGGTGAGCTAATTGTGCAGTAATACATTAATTTATAAATTAGTTAAAATGTTCTGAATATAAGATTTCTGCTATTTTCGGTTTTTATTTGAAAATAGTTGTTAATTACCTGGTGATTTTATTTTATAATGCTTTAACTTCAACTTAATCTCTTGATTATTTGAATTTCTTTAGTAATGTACACTGAAAAATTATTGAACAGTAATTATCTAGATACCTGGTGAACAGACTGATCAATGGATTTTTGAACGTATGAAGTTACTTATACAGCGAGCTATGGAACTTGGTGTCCCAATCACTACCTCAAAAGTAGCTTCAAGAGTGGGCTCACCAATGCAGCAACCTGACGCGGTATCTAGAAAAATGTCAACTTCCAACAACATACTGTACATTTCAGAGACGGAGAGATGGAGTAAAACCGATTAAATTTTAAATTTTTCAAAAGCACAATTTTTAGAAATTTTGCTGGAAACACACTGTCACTACGGATGTCAAGGGTCAACTTCTGCCTGTTGTCCAAAGCAAACGATCACTAAAATAGACGCGTAGATTTTTTTGATGTCTAAAAGGCACAGTGGCAGAAAATTCAGTGAAATGCAATCTTTCTGAATCCTTCTTTTTGTCATACTAATTCAACTTTTCCTCTGCCACAGTTGCCGTTGTTTCTTAATGTTTTAAATCTTTCGCTCGATCACGACACATGAAGAAATTTTTGAGCTGTTTAAATTAACGCATTAGAGCAAAATGATGTTAGCAAGATTTGAAGAATCCAGATACTATAATGCTCATACGAAGAAAATTTTGCAAGACCAAACACACAGCCAAAAAATTCTAAAAAAGAATGGAATATTTAAGGTCACAACTGTATCCCAGGCTGCAGCAATTGTAGAAGCTGCAACGGTGATGGTTTCTGGAAAAAACGAATTACGTCCGGCTACAAAAGTGGAAATAAAAGACAGCTGTCAGAAAAAAGATTCAAAACCGAGTGGAGCGGGGACAGAACTTACTCCTGATATGTCTGTTCCAGAATCCCAATTAGCAACAAAAGATGAACCAGATATTAGAACCTCAGAATCTGAAAAACCCAAGGAAGAAGCAGAATCTGGTAAAATTTTAGGAAGTCTTGAGATTTACTTCCATTAAAATGAGAAACTAGAAAATCTTGCTATTTGGATAAGAAAACAGCACTATCGCTGGAATCTTGTTAATAATAAATTCGGAACAATTAGTACATAAGTAGAGTTAGACAGAAAATAGATTTGCATTAGACCTGTCTAGCATATTAATCAGTCGTTTTTAAGACTTTCTTTCCTTAATTTTAGTTGCAACAGAATCAAAAATGTCAGTAAAAGAGAAACCGTCAACACAACAATCTTCGAACAAACGAAATATGGTACCTTAAAATTATCAAGTTGTCCTTTTTAACATTTTTTCTTTACAGCACTTTTCACTCAACGAAACGTCTCTTTTATCTTCCGATATTTAAATTAAATCTGTTATTCAGAAATGAAGTAGAAATTGAATTGTTTTGGAGTAACATGTTATGACTTCGTTATTGTTCGTAGAGCATGATTTGATGTCAGTAAGTTCTAAATTTGACAGGTACTATTTTCAGGTCACAGAGATGGTGTACGGCAAAATCTTTAGAAATGCTTTTGAGCAAAAATCTTCCATTTATTTTTGAATCAACGGAAGTTTAATTGTTTTCTAGATAAAGGAATCCAAGTCCGAAAAACCAAGAATTGATTCGATAATAGAAACACAACCAATAGCTGATATCGAAATACGTGAAAAGTCACAGATATCCAAAGCTACCAGTGGTAAACTTCTGGATATATTCCTGGTAAAAGCTAGAAAAAAATAAGCAAACGACTTTATCTGTTATGCAAGGAGGATCTTACGACTCATATCAATTTTCTGCAACCTAATTTGAAAGTTATTTCAGAAGTCATAAAACGTCCAATACCAGTGCTGCCAATTCCAAAAAAAGAAACATCAGAAGTAGAAAGGTTGTCTGAATCATCCAAGCAGTCGAGTAAGCATTTCCTTCCTTTGCCTCGCTAAGCCAATATCTTGATTATTCGAATCAGTCTAGCAAGTATGAAATACTTCGTTCGGCATGATCAGTATGATGAATCATACATTTCTTCATGTATCTTACGGTGAACTTCTTGAGTAGTAATGAAAAGTTTAAGACAGGTCAAATACCAAACCCAAATTGAACAGGACAATTTCGCAAACTTCGAGATCTCGCGAGACATCTATTCAGTCTGTATGCAGCATGAAGAGTGAAACTCAATCAGTTCTCAGTGTTAAGAATGAAAGTAAGTTTTGTTTTGAATGCTTCAATAGCTTTTCATTTTTATTTCACTTTCACAGCTGGAACCTCTCGAATCATCTCTTTGCGTGTCCTCTGTTTGCCTCATATTGAACTAATTACCTCTCAAGAATTCTTTCTACTGTTTATGTCAAGGTTTAGTGCTAGGTGGCTTGTAGTAAGTAATTCCACATTATACTTTCATTACACTCATAAGGATCGGAAGTGTCTTGAAAATATTCGACATTAAAAAAAAGAACTGGACGGCTAACAAGAGCTGAAGTAGTGGTCGTTCATTCCTAATGAATTTTAAATTCTGGAATTCTGAAGTTCTCAAACTGAAGCCCGCAAAAGTGTCTCTAGCTGTGTTTTATTTGTAAATTTTGTTCGTGCAGCATTACATGAAATCATTTACGAATTTCGATAGAAAATTCAATCGTTACTTTGATCTTTGCATATTTAGTTGGAAAACGTATTCATGACATGTTAAGTTACTGCAAGTGTTCCGGAACAGCTAACCAACCATAACAGTAAAAATAACAGTAACTCGAAAGACTTATTCTCACCGCTATCGCAGACCACCTGGAGCAGAAGTTGACTTACGTTTTGGAAGCTTATTGGTAGTTGTCAGCAGAAGCAGTATAAAAGTAGAAAAATCTTTATATTGAACTACAAACTTCATCTGCCCCTTCGCTCAGATGGTGATGTTGGGAGTCAGTACTGCACTTCTTGACCTTTTACACTTTCCTAATATATTTCCGCATGATATACATTTACGGCCTTCATACTTGCATGAAATTAGAAGCATGAGATGAAAGATAAATTTCGATTGGTTCCTTGTTCACTTTCAACTCTCTAGGCAAATCGGTACCATACCTTTTATCTTTTATCCTCGTCACAAATATTATTTCAATCCTTTTTCTGTTCGAGAGTCGACTTACTCCATCTTCAGCCCAAATAGCTAGTGAACCATCGCCTAATCCAAAATCAGACGCTTCCACAGCGAATGATCGGTTCCCTCGAGGTGTTCCTAACAATGCACCTGTTGTCATCGTCGTTGGTGAGTGAAACTCCGCTATTTGTTTCATAATGGTACTCTAGGTGATACATCTAATTGGTTCCTGTTTAGTGTACTGACAGTGAAATTAAGCAAAAATATAAGTGCAACCTTTTTCAATAAATGGCTATAACACCAATAATGGTTTTATAGCTCTGCTAGACACAAAACATCAAAGTTTTATTGGCTTGAAATGAGTTCTCTACGAAATTTGTTCTCCTTATTTATAAGAGAAAAATTTTATTTGCCTACTTATTTGAAGCTAGGAAAATTGAATTCGAACTACATATATTTTTAAAAGGTAGTAAGTAGATAATTTTAAACTTGAATATTTCTAGTAGAAAGGACTTCAACAGCAAGCTAAAATTTTCGAATTTTAAAATGTGCAAGTTTAAAACGAGCGTTCCTGCTTTCTGGTTACTTGCCGTAATGGATTTAGCAAAATCTTAAGCGAAGCAAAAAAAATTAAATATTTTCAGGTCCACCAGGGTCTAATAAAGCCGAAACTTCAAAGCGTATAGCGAAGAAGTATGATGGCTTCACGCACGTAAGTATGGGTGATCTGCTTAGGAAAGAAGTTCAATCAAATATTGATGATCAATTGTGGCAAAGAATCGGGAAGAAAATAAATGCCGGTGAACCGGTGCCTACGGTAGTAGTTTTTGTGGTCTTTTTTAAATGTGGGTCAATTCCGTACTTTTTCGACTATAATCATTGTCAATCTTTAGAAGTTTCATTTGTATTTTAAGTTTTAGCGATCAATTAATTAATAATTCAAAACTGTTTCTAGAAAATTTGTCGTGAATTGCTTTACGCGAAAATATATGAAGATGATGTCAGTTCCGGTTATGTTATCGAAGGCTATCCACGAGCAAAAAATCAAGCTGTCGATCTCGAAAATCAGGTACCGATAATACGAAGAAATTTGAAAAGATATGAATTATTATCAAGTTAAAAGAAAATTTTATTCCAGTTCGGTCACCTTCACCTGGTGGTCTTGATTGACTGTACTGAAGAATTTTGTATTGAAACTATCGAGAAACGCAAGAAAGAATTAGGAGAGGAAGTTAGGCCAGGTAAGTAAAAAAAAGGTATATATATAAACGCTTGAATATCAAATTTATAACCTAAAGAACTTTTTTTTTTATTTTATAGATGACTGTTCGGAGGCAGTAAATGTTCGTCTACAGATGTTCAAAGAGAATACGCTGCCGATGCTCAAATATTTTGATGATAAAGGAGAACTTAAAGTGGTAAGATTGAATAGGACTAAAATTGATTATGCTTTAATATTAACTCGAGATAGTTCAAGCTTTAATCTGCTAATGTCTTCGACAGATAGTTTTAGAGTTTGTTCTCAAATCTTCATTTTTACATTTCTCTATTTCTACTTTCAATTATACGCTGATTTACCTCCCTTCAGTTTCTATTTCCCTAATAATCGAAAATTGAAATTTTTATTTTTCTAAAAATTTAATTTCTCCTAGGTTGACGGCGACAGCAGTCTGGAGAAGATTTTTGAGAAAATTACTGAAGAAATCGACAGCAACATCTTTATTAAAGGTAATTTGTAAGGATTTGAATTTTTTGTTCGAAATGGTCAGGATATTGAAAAGCAAAAATTTTTTATTGTTGAAAAAAGTAATCACATTGTCATTTAAAATAAAATCTGATAATCCAAAATGCAACCTGCTGCTGCTTATTGAGTTCAACCGTGCAAAAACGAACTTGCAGTACACGCTAATTTTGCGTGAATTGCCCTAACCGAAATATTGTTGCGATCGGATCAACTAGCTTAAAAGAGAAGTGAGCGGAAAATAGATCAATTCGTATATACGTGAGATCACGTACGTCGTATCTGGACAACTAAGAAGAAAGTATGTGAATTGCGCAATAGCAAGAAACATAATAATCTCAGTTACGCTTTTTACAGAACGGGAAAGCAAAAAAAAATTGCCAGTATCAGAAGAACCCCAAAAGAAAACAGTGGAACAACAGTAATGATTCGCTATCAGTAACAATGATAACTTCGACAGTTTCTTTCTAAGGCATACTTCATATTATTCTTGTTTTTACAGCTTAACACCTTGCATAACTCTCCCTCTCTCTTCATATTTCAGAAATTCTAGTCATACTGGTAAACAAAGTATACAAGTAGTTGAGTTTAGGATTGTTAAATGAATAGCACTTGGTGGATGAAGCAAAAATGAGACTGAAAGGAAAGTAAAAAGCAATAAAGTGAAATAATTCAGCATTGCATGTCAGAGCGTCTTCTCAATGATGATAATTTCGATAAAGATTCTAATTATTCTGATCCTGATTAGTTAATCCATCACACGACAATTAGGAGCAATTTTTGCTTAAAGAATCTCAAAAGTATCGTGACATATGAAGAAGTTATAACTCTTAGAATTATATATTCAAATTTTAGGAATGAGCACATTAATAATATTACGGTAATACTGAGGTAAAATTAAATATGGGAAACAAGAAATGAAGATAGGACTGATGATATGCATGAATTTAAATATAAAATTGATAAGCGAACTACTGATATGTTTTTAGTTTAGTTATAAATTTCTCATTCCAGCAATATGCTCACAGAATTCTTAATTCCCACTTTCAAAGAACAAATTCATTCTACAGTTCGATTCCTAAACTTGTAATTACACGTTTTCAGGAAATACTCAATTTTCCAGTGAAATACTTCTGTTTCTTGTTTAGTCTGAATATCTCTTCACTTACTGAGATATTTAAGGAAGTTGACTGAAATCACTGTTTAGTTTCACTACGAAGCTTCGCAGCACTATCACGGTGTCTGCGAATAACATTAACAACAGACAAAAAAGACACACAAGAATGGACAAAATAGCCTCAAACATTTCAATTTCTAAATCCAAATTCAGACTTCAGTTGGTGTGTTCTGTCGGAGCTGTGATCCCGGACTGCCATAAATGTTGTCCGTCGAATGATCCCGTGACTGATTGATTCGAGCACTTGCCATTGCACGAATAGGTAAAGTTGCATCTACGAGATCTAAGGGAGGAGCGGTTTCGTAACCGGTAGCAGGTAGTGGTAAGCGTGATATTTGACTTGGTACAGGCAAATCACCTTTCGAAGAATAAAGAGGCTGAAACAAACTAATTTAACCAAATAATTTCAATTATAAGATCCATCTCAGCACAATTTCTCCAATTTAAGCTCGATAAAACCGTTAAAAATGATTGCCGAATATGAGGCATATCAACATTCTTGTATACTAGTACAAAATCGAACAGAGAAATAAATGAAACCGAAACCTTAATATTTTTCCCGAAATTTCCATAATACTTTTTATTTGTCTTCCTGTTGGTTAATAACCCCTTCTCATCTGAGGATTCACTCGACGCTTGCTTGCTGTCATTCCCAATAGAGAGATTCTGCTGAAGATGCGAAGGAGGAATTCATTAATTTATCAATAAAAATTTACAGTTAGAGCACCAGTTTCAATAAAATTTCAACAATCATTTCGAAAAAAAATTCCTAACTAAATTTGTCATAAAAATGCAAAGTATTTTTTCAAGAAGAAATCCCAACATTAATTAGTTTGAACCTGTTTCGAATAAATTCTGATTAATTCATTCACAAGATCTCGGGATATCCTAGCATCAACATGTTCACTGATGAATTTTAACAGAAGCACACCATCCGGTCTAAGGAAATCCTCAACGAAACGTTTCATGTCATCACCATGAAATCCCGATAACTGAATATATACAAAATTTATTTCGTCTTTAAGCAATGTTGCAACTAAAATTTAGGATGAATTCTTCAAGACCGAAATTCTTCATATTAACCAAAAAAAAAATTCCTAATTTCATTCCTCTTTAATTAAGTTTTAATTTCAAAAAACACTACTGAATTTGGAAGTTTAATAGTGTATGGTGTTCAATTTAACATACAGGATATGGAAACTTTTGTTTGCTCTAAAAGTGTAACTTCGAAATTACACTTTTTAAACAGACCTATAGCAGATACTAATAACAAAGAAATGACAGGTAAATAGTATTCTTCAATGGCGAGAAAAAAGAAAAAAATACGAAATAGCTGAAAAAAAAACGAACCTTCCATTCACGTTTGTTAATATTCCACAAAACGAGACGTGCCCGAGATCTCGACAGAGACATAATGAATAGGTAATACAAGAAATTAATAGCTGTGCAAATACCTATGAAAATAAGCCAGAACAATAGGAATAAGTAAAATTTCTCGTTGATCATGTTCATCATGATAACACATTGTACCGTATGACGCTGTATATTACCCAGACGACGCACCTGAAAAATAAGAAATGAGCAACCTAATTAGCATATTGTTACCTTTCTTTGGTAAATAAGTTAAGGTGGAAAATATCGTTAAAGTTTCATCATTTAAATGAAATTATAGAGTAAAATGAAAAGGCGGCCAGACCTGGAAGTCACACATGATAACGCGCGGGAATATTGGTGATTCCATCCAATCCTTTCCGGATACTAGGTCTGTTACCGTCTACAAAACATTTTCCTTAACTTTCGAACATTTCCGGTGACTTTTTGCTCAGGCAATTATAATTTTATAGTACAATATTCTACTATTTAAAACAAATGGATTAATCACTACATTTCATTGAAAAGCTAAATTTGGATTTCAAAATGAATAATATAGCGATGGTACTCCGACTAGGACTAGTTAAACCATTTGAATATTCTCGAAATGCACTGGAAATCTTAAATCTTTTCTCGTCCTAACTATACAGGAAATATAGTTCTCTGAATACCTGGAAACCCCACTGCAGATAACCCCCACCAAAGAAATGATCCAACATGTAAATCTGCCCAATGATGTTTAGTACATAGAGGAGCTTGGTTAGTAAATACAGTATTGTAGCATTTCGACCAGAACGAGCAATCCCCTAAAATGCAAGCATTGAAATTTTTGGAAAACATTAAACTCGAAATTGGCTTTATTAAAAAGAACTATTTCACGAGATTCTAACCATTTTAGCACCATCTCGAGAGTTAAAGACCGACACCGTATCACCAATGTATTCTGCTAATTGTCGAATTTCTATATCACGATTATGGCCATGTAGAGATGAACATTTCTTAGCTTCCTTTATTATTCCTTGCGGTTGTATTACTAGCAAGAAATTATGAAAGACATTTCGAATAACAAAATTTTAGTTATCAAAAGAAAAGAAGAATGAAAAAGCGACTCATCCCAGATTTCATAACGCTTCAGTTAATTATATAGTTTTTCCTAAATAATAAAACTGCATAAATGGGCATCTGTAATTGCATTACTTAATTTTGAGACTACGGTTCTATTCAAGTTTTCTAGGAATAAATAGAATTTAATTTCAAGAAAAACGAGTAGAAATTAGAATGTCATGCTAAGTTAACGGCAAGTGAGCTTAAGTGTGAGACAAAAGGTTTAGAAATATTACCTGTTTCTTTATAAATAATATTCCAGAAATAATTTGGAGCAAAAAACATTAAAGCTTGCAACGCTAGTACTATTGGTACCCACTGAAATGAAGTGCATTCAGCGCTGTCAATGATTTCTATTCCACTTCAGGTTTTTAATTTTGAATTTCAACTTATTAGTATTTATATGAAAATGGATCATCTTCAAATAACGAGGATTTGATTAGATAAATTGTAGCACCCGATAATAGCTGATTTGATCTCTTCGTTCATGTAGTTCTTCCGGTATCTGTTCTTCAAATGGAATATAATATGAATTCTGAATAAAGCAATAATCCTCTGCGTACTTCTCCCAACCACCTGGAAACAAGATTTTCGAAAACGGTCGTAGCTTAAAGAGGATTTCCAAGTTTGTGAAATTTTTGGCTATTTCGAAGTTAATAATTAGGCAAGTAGTTCTTATGTAACTAAAGATTTACAGAGCTTTACCTCGAAATTCCATAGGCACCCAACATTGAATTGGTGAACCAAAATATTGTTTTGCTGAGATAGCCAATGCTACTAAAGCTAGCAACAATGATGTAGCATAATAATTCAGGAAATCTACTCTATCAGCAACCACCTGTGGCTTGACTACTTTGTGGATATATTCCGAGATCAGAGGGATACCAAGCATTTTTCCGCTGTGAGCTGCAAAATTAAGAATTCAAAAATTAGGAGTTAACAAATTAAGAGCGCTAGAAGTATAGAGCAGCCAGCTCTGCAGTGCATATACTTTTTGGCGTTGGAAATTTTGGCAAAAGAGAAAAATGAAAATTCTTCCAATAAGTTAAGATAAAAATAAACTTTTTTCCCGGGATAAAACCAATTCCATCGACTTACAAAAGGAAATGGCAACTGATGATTTTAAACAATAATTTTTTAAACAATTTCGAATTGGAGAAAAGACGGCTTAATGAGTATATTTTCAGTTGTGTTATAGAAAAAATGACTGACTAGAAGAAAGAAAATAAAATTTAGGATGGAAAAGAATTGCCTTTTGTTTTTATGCTATCACTTATCCTCATTCCTTGCAAAGTGGCAAGAAGCACTATTCGAACACGAAAGAAAATATTTAGAAGGAATTAATTAGTCCTGCAGGTGGAAAAATTATTTGGATTTTTCGTTTCTCAAATTTTGTTCATTTTAAGGTTATAAGTATGGTTAATGTGTGAAAATAAACTTTTAGAGTGCATATTACGATGTGCAGTGGAAGTGACCAAAATATATATTTGAATTTAGTATTATTTCGGAAATTAGAAAAATTTTTGCTTCAAAAGCTTGGAAGTTCGCTTTCTTAACTGATACAAAAATTATAACTTTTTTTGACTTCATTACTAACTAATCATAGTTAGTAATGAAGTCAAAAAAAGCATTGTGATTTCAATCTGAAATTAGTTTATTCTGCTAATCAGTTAAACATTTTCCGCTACTTTGAACCTTTTAAATCCGAAATTAACAACTGAGGAAAATACCAAGAAGGTAAAGAGGTAAAGAAGACAAGGAAATGAAATAGTATGCAGAGTGGGTTAATGGTCACCTCATTGCTTTTAAATTTAAACGAGATAAGTAACAGTCATTTATTATCACCCAAGTTTAGGGACGAAAAATTTTAAAGTTTAAGTTTGGTTATGCTTATTTTGGCTCTTACCTTGCACTCTGTGCAGTTAAAAAATGCTCCTGTTGTTGAAACTTTTGGCGATAAAGATATGTGGACAGTTACGAATAAGAAAATGAGCCAAGGATGCATAAACTTAAAACTCAATTTTAAATAATCAAAAAAGTAAACGATGACGAAAATTACACAGTCCAATGAGAAACATTTCTTGCAATTAGTATATGTCGCATTGTCCACTAAGTCCAGAGCTGTTGGTTGACCTTTCCAATGTGCCCTCGAACCTCCTCCTCCATCGATCGCTTATTCGATGAGAAATATGATGGAGACAAGATGAACTGGAGAAGCAGATTCCCGAAAAAATATAAGTGGTCAAAAGTCAAGAGTAGCCTACGCTAATGAAGCATTTGTTCAAAAGATAGGCGGGATAAAAATAGTTTGCAAATAGGCTTCCAAGTGGATTTTCTTTTGCCACAGTCATGAACCGCTGAAAAGTACCAACATACCATAAGTTTCTTTGATTGCAGGGATGAAAGACAGTTAAAAAAGCATTTAGAAAACAGAAAACACGTTACGATTCATCTTATTAACCTGTGGTTGAGCTTTTAGATTCAGAAGAGATTGTTGTCATCACTTAGCTGAGAAGTACTCGAAGTGTTTGACAGTCAAAAAGCAGTGGAAGTAGAGGATATAAAGATTAGAAGTGGAAGAATCTGAATGGAAGTGGAGGAATCTGAAGGATTGCTGTGATGAAGAAATAATGAAACTGAAAGATATCGCCATGGTTACAAAGTTTGGCGACAAAATGCAAAGGGTAGAAAAAGAAATGGAAGAAGTCACCCTGCGACGGTATCATATGAAAGGGTCAAAGAATGGCGTAGAGTTACTGAAAGAGAGTGTCCCGTGGCGACTCTCGACCTCTCTCTTCCTCTCAATCTCTCATCTCTTTCCCGAATAGTCTAGCTAGAACAACCTCTGTCTTATGAGCTAGTTTAGTACAAAAAGGGACAGTCACGGGTACATCAGATGTGCGATGATCACTGACCAACATCTTCCCCTCCTATGCTTGAGACATTTGACACAATGCTTTTTGGAGAGGAGACAATTCGAATCGATCGAATTCAGTTTTAAATTTGAATTATGAAGTGGAAGCAGAGAGAGGTAAACGAGCTGAAGTTTGTCTTCTGCTGCACCGTTAGACATGATGAGTAGACCGTAACTCTCATCGCTCCAACCATTTCGAGTGCTAATTGCTGAACATTGCAGTTTTCATTAAATCAATGTCACTAGCTCAAATTACCTTTCGGAATTTGAAGAATATTTCACTGTCTGCTTCACCTCTTCCCGCCTAACTAATTATTCAATTGAAACTTTTATGTCGCCCTGTCGAAACTGCTCCCTTTCCATAAAATTCTGCTTTGAAATCGATACTTATCTCTTCAGTTGTAGATATCATAATCCTGAATTTGTTGGTATTCTATTCGTTCCATTCTTTTCCAATACTTATTTTCTGTCTTGTTAAAATTTATTTTGTTGGAAATTGTGTTATTGTGTTCTGTTTGTATAGGTTTTGCACTGGCTGCAGCACGAAAATGTTGGAAGTAAAATTAGAAAAGGTTGCAGATAATGCTACTTGTTACCGAGAAAGAGGAGAAAAGGACAGAAGAAAGCAGCTGTTATACCAATAATTCCATGGCTTTTTTATTCATTATCTTTTTTTATTATTGCTGGCATATATAAACTGAAAAGTGACCATACATTGTGATAGCATTCAGATATGAGGGGAGGATAGGATGGCATGAAAAGCACTGATATGATCACCAGAAGTCCTTCTGAATGGCTCAGATTAACAAAATCAAATTGAACAGCCAACACTGATAGTGTGTTCTGTGACTTTTGACATAATTCAGCAGATCGCAGCTTGAAATACTTTATCAGATATATATAGCAATATTTCAGTTAGAAGTTTCTTCAAAGGTATGTCAACATGTCAGTTGTTACTGATGGTCTGATACTGATCACATGAAAGGTGTTACTCCTGTACTGTATCGTTTACCAGGCCGAAATCCACGACCTGATATCATTGCTGCCGAACGTGATGCCAATGGATACTGAAATTCTTGTCATAATTATCAACTAAGTAATTTGTTTTTTAAAAATTTCCATGATGGCTGATTAATGAAAATTGCTTGGGATACCCTATAAATTTTGTTTATCTGTTAATGTATATATGTGTTATCCAATGTTTCTGCTTTTTTTTTTACGTTTTTGTGATTTTCACAATTTCGACTTATTTTTGTTTTAAGCACTACTTATGGGAAACTTACAGGAAAACCTTCGGCCTGGCTGATACCAGCCATTCCAAGAGCCGACCTTAGAGATCGCAAATGTGATGCTTCATTGAAGCCATAAAGACTCTGCTGAAATCACACACTGAGCGTTATGAATGTTTCGGTTTCACTACGACTAATTAGTCCGAACTACCAGAGGTATGAAGAGAAAACTATGGGTGTTTGGGCATCCAGTGGCTAGTTAACAAATATTCCTAAACCTCCTTCTGGCGTTGTAGAGTCAACTCAACTCTAGGAAATAAAATCCTGTTGCAATACATAAGAATCCAGAGAAGATTTGCACAAAGTCGATTATTACTATTTTTGACGATCAGGATCTTTTGGCAGGACTGAATTACTCCTTTGCTTTGTCCAGTTTTATTAATTCCTTCTTTTTTCTTAAAAAAAGAACAAATAGCAACATTATCTTACTCTGTATGCAGGAAACTTCTCAGTATTCGGATAATCAATAATTCCAGTAACGTGATCCGCCAGTAAGCAACAGGATATCAGAGTACCCATCAGAGTCCTGTGGAACCGAAGTACACGCGGGCGGAACGATAGCATCGCTAATAGTTTGATAATTTCTAAAAATTTTTTATTGAAGAAGTTAAAATTTCGAATACTTTAATTTAACTAATTATGAAGTGCCTAGAGCAATCAGAATTGTTCAGAATGGTAGTAAAGCAGGCATACCGAATATACTTAAATTATGATTATCGAGTGATCCTAAACCTCCAAATACGGGAAAATCAGTCACACTAATTCCATGGGATCATTTTAATCCATACTGATTTCTCTTCTTTTTACACTTAGAAATATATTTAGCATGTGACTGATTAGAAATTACAGCTGAAGTGGATTAAATTAAGATCGGAGGCAAAATTATCATCAAAATTTTATGCATATAAATACTTAAGTATTCGCAGGCTGATTGAAAACTTCCGAGTGTAATTTAAACAAAAAAAAATGAAACAACGTGTTTAGCATAAGAGTAGAGAAAATTGTGGAATTGAGATGGAATACTGTAATCAACGGCTTGATAGGAAGAAAAGAACACCTTTCTGAGGATAAAATAAAATTTAAAGTTCCGGTTCTTCGTACGTAACATAGCAATTAATGCTCTATTCATTTCAGACTTCTACATCTGATTATATATAGGCACAGTTGCACAATTTAGTGCTTTTGTTTCCGCTCATGTTTTTTTTTCTTACTGTCGTTATTTTTTTAACTTATTGGGATTTTCTCAATTTCAGAAAAAATTTTATTATTGAAAGTTTCCGAAATCACAAGCTACATATAAATTTGTTTCATTACAGAACAGACTGATGAAATTCTGTTTCCATTTTGACTTGAGACAGCTTTTCGACCAAAATTTTGGATCCTAACATTTACAGATCTGCTTTTATTCTTGTAATAATTGGCGATGATCGTGCTTTCTTAATTAGATCGCAAACATACCAGATTAAGTAATTTTCACCGTTAAGTACTGATGTTTAATAAAAAAAGCATCTGAATGCCATGCAGTGCCATACACCAGTAAAGGAGCTACGGAATATTTTTTCACGTTTTACGAGAGATTCATCATTCTCGAATGTGAAACATTGATTAGAGAAGTTTGTCATTCACTTTCTTATCGCAACCATTACTTCTTCTATCGTTATCAGTAGTAATTATTCCAATATCTTATCACTTTCTGTCATCTTACTTCGCTGAAAATATTCTTTGTTAATGTCTTTCTTATATGTTTTTTTCCTGCTACTTGATTGATAATTCATTATTATACGGCAGGAGCGGTGATGTTGTGAAAAAAAGGAAAAAAAAAGGTGCTTCTAATTTCTGCGATATCACATCTTCATCGAGCGGCACTTTGATCATTTGATAAAATTTTTACTGTTCAATTAAAAATACTCTTAGCTTTGAAAAACCAAATAACCCTCAAGGGCCTAGGACATTGGTTTCATTCTTCTATATCTCTTACACTGAAGCTACACACACGTCCTCGAAGTATATCATGGCGTCACAATAAACTTCGGATCAAAAGTAATATTACGTTAGCTAAAGGAAAGCAAATAGTACAATCAGCAGAAGTAATAAATTTCAAAAAAAAAAAGCAATATAAATCTAACTGTCTGTCTAAAACCATTTTCAATCTGCAAAGAGCAAACTTACGAGTCCTTCCTGTGATCTCTCAAATCCAAATAATTNTATAATATATAATATATAATATATAATATATAATATATAATATATAATATATAATATATAATATATAATATATAATATATAATATATAATATATAATATATAATATATAATATATAATATATAATATATAATATATAATATATATATATATATATATATATTACAATAATAATAATTGAAGTTCGGTGAAATAATTTTAACAGCGGTTTGTTGAATTGCTAAATTATGTTGTGTAAAATTTGATTTTCGAGTAATCCCGGATCAATATAAAAAAAACTCTGGATTAAAGGCTATTTCTAATTCATTAAATGATTAAAAAAGGTTATCCTAGGCTAAACCTATTTAAGAGATCTTGGAAGCACTTAGAAAACTTTACTACCTTCTTTTTTGATTACTGAAACTCATCACTGATGCTGTAGAATAAATAGCAGATATATCAGCTATTTGAAAAGCAAGATCAAATTTCACGGCAATAGCAATCAATTGTTTCATTTCTATTAATTGGTTTACCGAAGAATCAGAAAAGAAACCGAATAAATTACAAAGCGATCAAGATTTGCTGCAAAAAAATAATTCATTATCCTACGTTTTTCTCCCATCATTTATTATTCAAATGATTTTCATTTGGATTTTCAAACGGATGCCCAATTCGTCATTTAAAATGATGACGCTGAGGAAAAGAAAAAACTTTCTGAACTGAAAATACTTTTTGGACTTAAAATTGTTTCATAATTCGGCTTGTAGAGACAACACAATGTCACCAACCCAAGCATGTGTGAATTAAACTTTTTTTTTCATTGCAAAAGATCATAGACACTTTTTATCTTACATATGTTTAGTTAAGCGAAATTTTTCTTTCTATTTGATCATTAACCATTTAAAAAATTTACACCTTTGTCCTTTAAATTGTGCCATGAAAATTTCGCAATAAATCCGTAAAATGTTGTGCATTAAACAATACATGAAACATGGAAGAATGATCAATGCAATTACTTTAAAAAAGGAGTCTCAAGATCCTTATATCGACAAATATAAACTTCACAAATCTACTTGCAGTATATTATATCTCATAATCACCGCAATTAAAAATGTTATCAGTTGTTATTAAAATAATTCATAAACAAATGTTTCGCTTTTTAGCCAAATATAGCAAAATGATGAAACATAACGCAATATGTTGGAATGTTTGATAATTTTGAATCCAAAATATTAAAAAAAAAAGTGTAAATTATCCGACGTAACCAACAGCCATGAAGTTAGCAAAGATAGCAGGCCAGAAACCTGTAAATCAAACTCAAAATTAATTGTATAATTCTTTTTTTATTCATACAATTGTTTTTTTACAATTCGCTTGGGACGAACATTATCATTGATCCTCGCTCAAAATAATGCAAAA